>CAUYTI010146177.1:0-16448 GCA_963575145.1 Galago senegalensis | reverse complement strand
GGTCCCAGCTACTTGGGAGGCGGAGGCAAGAGACTCGCTTGAGCCCAGGAGTTGGAGGTTGCTGTGAGCTGTAATGCCACGGCACTCTACCCAGGGGGACAGCTTGAGGCTCTGTCTCAAAAAAAAAAAAAAAAAAATGTTCTCCCATTCCATAGTTTTCCTTTTCACTCTGTTAATTGTTCCTTTGCTGTGCAGAATCTTTTAGTTTGATGACTCCTACTTGTCTATTTTTGCTTTTTTGGCCTATCCTTTTAGTATTATAATCAAAAAATATTGCCCATACCAATGCCATGAAGACTTCCTCCTAAGTTTTCTGCTGGGAGTTTTGTAGTTTAAGTCTTTAATCCACTTTGGGATCATTTTTTAAAAATCAAATTTATTGAGGAATCATTTATGCCTAATGTGCTGATTTTAAGTGAATGGTTTGATACATTTTGATGGTTGATTATAAATACCATCACAATCAAGGTGTAGAATTTGACCATCACCCCTAAAAGCCAGCCTCATGAGCCTTCATTGTCAATCCCAACCCCACACCTTCAGTTTAGATAAACACAGGTCTGTTTTCTATGACCATAGATCAGTTTTATGGTTTCTAGAGTTTAGCATAAATGGAACATTTTATACTTTACTCTTTTAAGTCTCATCTCTTTCCTTCAACATTATGCTTTTGCTTCTTTAAACATTATGCTGTGTTGTGTGTATTAGAGTTCATTCCTCTTTATTACTGAGTAGTGTGTCATTGCAGGGATATTCCACACTTCATTCATTAGTCTAAGGATGGACATTTGGGTTATTTCTAGTTGTGGGGCATTACATATGAAGCTTCTATGAATAGTCACATATGAGTCTTTGTATGAAGATATATTTTATTTTTATTAATTACTTACAGTACCATTGTTGAGTCTCAGGGTAAGAGTGTTTTTAACTTCATAAGAAACTGCCAGAAATGGTTGTGCCATTTTACATTTCACTGTAAGTGTGTGACAATTCCAATTGTTCCATCTACTATAAGGTGACTAGATTTTAACATTGGTAAAGCAGGACACCATTGATGGGAGGCAGGGGCAGGGGAGTGGTGGTTCTTAATTAAAAATTTGGTCTATATGGAGCAACAAAAATTTTCATACAACACAAAAAATTTTTAATTTCAACATAAGTACAATTTACAAATATAATACATTAAGAAGAAATTATGTATAGGGTGGTGCCTGTGGCTCAAAGGAGTAGGGCTCTGTCCACCTAGGCACCTTGCCCAGGAGGGGAGTGGGGAGTTTACATTAGCCTTTTCATTTCCAAATGAAGTTACTTTAACCTCTTCATTCCCAAATGGAGTTACATTAACCCCTTCATTCCCAAATGGAGTTGCATTAACCTTTTCAGCAGCCTAAAACCGTATATTCCTGTCCCATCCCGTTGCCCTGCCCTTCACTAGCTTATCGTGCATTCTTTCCAAAAATTGGGACTTTTTAAAGACACTGCAGGACATGGGACAAATTGTTAAAAATCAGGACTGTCCCTCCAAAAGCGGGACGTCTGGTCACCTTAATCTACTAGTCATCTACCACTGCATAACAAATTGCCCCAAATGTAGAGGCTTTAAAGAACATACATTCACCATTCCTGCAGGTCAGGAATCTTGGTACAGGTTATCTGGGTCCCTTGTTTCTGAGTCTTTCACTCAAATGCGAGACTCATCCGCGGCTTGACTGAGAAGGAACCATTTCCAGGCTCTTGGGGCTGTTGGCAAGATTCACGTCCCTGTGTACTGTCAGGCCTCAGCTCCTTGTTGACCTGAGTCACACCCAGTTCTTTATCCCAAGGACCTCTTCAAATGGTGGCTAACTGTCATTAAGTCCAGGGAGGGAGATAGTCCTTAGAGAGAGTTGGCTAGCAAGATGGAAGTTACAGTCTTACATGATGTGGACAAAGAAGTGGCATGCATCAGCGGTGCCATATTCTGTTGTTTACAAGCAAGTCATAGGTCCCTCCCCCACTCGAGGGGCGGAATTCCACAATGTCATGAATACCGGGAAGCAGGGGTCCCTGGGGACCACATTAGACTTTGGCTGCCACACTTCACGCCACCAATCTTTCTGATTTCGGTCTTTCTGGTGGTTGTGTACTGGTCTGTTATGATCGTAATTGGCATTTCCCTGATATTAGTACATCCAGTGTATGTTTCATGAGCTTCTTTGCTTTTTGTTTATCTTTTCTGCAAAGTGTATGTTCATATCTTTTGCTTCCACCTCTTTTATCATTGAGTTCTTTTTATTTCTGAGTTACAGAAAATTTTATTTCCTTTGCATACAAGCCCTTTCTTAGATTAAGTTTCTGCTGATACTTTATCACTATCTGTCGCTTTCTTTTTCACTTTCTTAGTGGTGTCTCTCGTAGGCAGAAGTTTTAAATTTTGCTTAAGGGCAATGTATCCATTTTTCCTGTCATGGTGATCGCTGTGTCATGTCTAAGAAATCGTCTAATCCCAGATCAGTAAGATAGTTTCCTAGGTTTTCTTCTAAAAGCTTTGTGATTTTAGCTTGTACATTTTTGCCTGTGATTCATTTTGAGTTTTGAGTATTTTTGTTTATTCTAAGAAGAGGCTGAGCTTCGTTTTTTTCCAGTGTGAATATACAGTTCTTCTTGCACCATATGTTGAAAAGACTTTTTCCTATTGAATTAGCTTAGCCCCTTTGTTAAAAACCCAGCTGTGTATGGGTTCATATCTACACATTTTTGTGTGTTCTGTTGGTATATATGTCTGTTCTTATATCAATACTACATTGTCTCGATTGCTGTAGGTTTTTATAGTGAGTGCAGTCTTTCAATCAGGCAATATAAAGACTCCAACTTTCTTCTCTCTTTTCAAAATTCTTGGAATGTTCCAGGTTGCATTTCCATATAAACTTCAAAAGTATCTCATATTTACAAAAGAAGCTTGTGAAGAACTTGACTGGGGTTATATTGAATCATTATATCAATTTGGGGAGAATTTCTGTCTCAATGATATTGAGTCTTTTTTTCCATGGATATGATAGAGCTATGAATTTCTTTAGGTGCTCTCTAATTTCTGTTAGTAATATTTTATAGCCTACAGTGTATAGTTCTTTCAGAGACTTTATTTAAATTTATTCCTAACTGTGTATGTTATTAGGTGATACTGTAAATAGTATTGTTTTCAAGTTTCATTTTTCAATTGTTTGTTGCTAGTAAATAGAAGGGCAATTCATTATGCTTGCGACTTTTATCCATGATTTTTTCATCCATATTCATGGGAGGATGTTGTTCTGTATTTTTCGTTGTCTGGTTTTGGTATCAGAGTAATAATACTGGGCCTAATGAAATCAGTTGGGAAGTGTTTCTTCCTCTTAATTTCTGAAAGAATTGGAGTGGGAGTGGTGTTATTTCTTCCTTAAATGTTTCCGAAAATTTGCCAGTGAAGTCATCTGGGCCTTTTCTTTGTGGAAATGTCCTCATGAATTCAATTTCTTGCATAGATATAGAATTTCTACTTGTCTATTTCTTCTTGAGACAGTTTGGTATATTGTTGGCATAACATTGTTCGTGCATTTTCTTGTCTCTTTTTAAAAGCAGCTTTATTGAGCAATAATTAATATATACAAAATTGTGCATATTTATGGGTACAATTTGATAAGTTTTGACGTAGGGCTGTGAAACCATTTTAGGGCTTCTTTTTGCCTACTCTGTAGACAAGACCCTTCTGAACATTCTCTCCAGGGACCTCTTAAGTTTTTCTCTCTGGCTGATTGTATCAAGTGCCATTTCTGGCCTTTTGTGACCTCCAGGTAAGGTTTCCTTTATTCCTTCTGGGTAATTCCCTGCCTTGCATATTTGCACCAGTCCGTGATAGTTGATGGGAGCCTGGCAGACCTCTGGAGTTCTCTCTGTGCAGCTCCGTCTTTCTGGCATCTGTCCTGTCATCTATAGCCCCTGTGTCCCTGTGGGCCAGCGGTTCCATCTTTCCACTCAGGGCCTCCACCAGGCTGTCACTCATCCTTGAACCAGGGCCTCTAAACTCTCTTCAGGCAGTGACCAGGGAAGCTGGAGGACTCCCTTCATTGGTCTTCTGTCTCTCAGGGATCACTATCCTTTGTTGCCTGACGTCCAAAGCCTTGAACACAGTGTTTCAAGTCCAGTTTTTTATGTTGTTTCATGCACAAGGGTAAGTGCGGTGTAGTGCTTCATGGGTTTTGAATTTCCATGATTGATACAAAGGATTTTAGTATTGTTAAATCTTGTCAACAAATTGATCTGTTTATCATTTTTGAAATAGTCCTTTGTATCCTTGGTTGTATGCCTTTGTTTAGAAGTCTGAATAACGTCTTTGTCTGACATTAATAGAATCACTGCAGCTTTCTCGTAAGTAGTGTTTGCGTGATATATCTTTTCTATTCTTTAACTTTGATCTCTCTGTCTCTGTCTTTACATGTGCATGTGTATATATATATATTTGTGAAGTACTGTATATTGTGTGTTCTTTTGGAAGATAATGCTTTGGGAAGATAGTTCTTGCTTTTTTATTTAGTCTTACAATCTTTGCTTTTAATTGGAATACTTAGACTAACCCTTTTCAATAGACCTTTCCGTGATGATGGAAATGTTAAAAATTCTCTATCTAATGTGCTGCCCACTAACAGATGGCTGGTGTGACCGAGGAACTAAAATTGCTGATTTTATTATATTTAAAATTAATTTAAATAACCCCATATGGCTAGTGGCTTATGCACAGGTTAACTATTACATTTCATGTAATTTTTTTCATATGGTTGGATTTCAGTTTATACCATCTTGCTATTTGTTTTTTAATTTTAAAAAATACAGTTGAACCTCTGTACGTTGACTATGCAAGGGACTGTAACAGACTGATCAACACAAGGAGATGGTCAACACAAGGTTTTAGGCTTACTATGCGGTGGATGTCCAGTCTATGAAAATTAGGTTAACACAAAGAGGTGGTCAGTGGAGGGAGGTGGTCAGCTATGGAGGTTCTACTATATTTTCTGATCTCTTCTTTATTTCGCTTTTCTCTTTTCCTCCTTAGTTTATATTGAATATATTTCATTATTTCACCCTTGGCTTATTAGCTGTATTTTTGTTTTCTTTTGAGTGTGTTTGTTCTAGGATTTATCCTATTTCCCTTTAGTTACCAAAGTCTACTTTTATTTATTATTGTTTCATTTTTTTAAATTTCAGATTGATATGAGGGTACCAATGTTTAGGTTACATTGTTTTTATTTCTAAGGTAAAGTTCAAGTTGTAGTTGAGCTTTTCATTCCAAGGGTGAGCTGAATACCTTCACACTGGGCACATTAGGTGAGACCCTACCAACCACCCTTCCTCTTCTCCCCTCTCCTTTCTCTCTCCTCCCCCTAGCTACCAAGTCTGCCTCTAACTAATACTACCTCAGATTAACAACATAAGATAATAAGACAGGATAATAAGACAATAATACCTGGGAATAACAACATAAGATAAAAGACAAGAACATATCATACCTCCTCACAGATAAGAATCTTGCAAGATACTTCCCCTCCTCCATTTTTTGTGCACTTGTTATGCATTTGCTTCTATTGAAGTTATAAACTGCACAATATATTGCTATTATTTTTGATTTAGTCATTTATTTATGTATTTATTTTTGAGACAGAGTCTCACCTTGTTGCATTCGGTAGAGTGCCCTGTATCACAGCTCACAGCAACCTAAAACTCTTGAGCTCAAGCAATTCTCTTGTCTTAGCCTCCCGAGTAGCTGGGACTACAGGCACCCACCACAACACCCGGCTATTTTTAAAGATGGGGTCTTGCTCTTGCTCAGGCTGGTCTTGAACTTGTGAGCTCAGGCAATCCACCTGCCTCAGCCTCCCAGAGTGCTAGGATTATAGGCATGAGCACCACGCCCAGCCTTAGTCAATTATCCTTTAACGAGTTTTTTTTTTTAAACAAAGAAAATAGTATTTTATATTTACCCACATAGTAAAATTTCTCCTGCTTCTCACTTCTTTGTGTAAATACAGATAGCCATCTGGCATTGTTTTTCTTGACCTTAAAGAATTTTGCTTATAATTTTGCCTGCTGCAGGTCTGCAGATGAAGAATAATCTTAGCTTAATAAAAAAAAAATGTTTTTTTTCTGAAGGGGGGTCTTCAGTTTATCTTCATTTTGAAAATACTGGGTCTATAATTCTAGGGTGATGTTTTTGTACTACTTGAAATATTTTGTTCTATTCTATTGTGTTTTTTAATAACTTCTTAGTAGAAATTCACAGCTATTCTTTGCTTGGTTTCTTTTCTCAAAAGTGTCTTTTTTGCCTGGTTGCTCCTAAGATAACCTCTCTGCAACTGGGTTTCAGAAATTTGATTATGGGGTAATTTGGTGTGGTTTTCTTTGTGTTTATCCTCTTTGGGGTCTGTTGATCTTCACGGATCTCAGAGTTTATAGCTTTTTAAAAATCTGGAAAAAATAATTTCTTCATATATTTTTTTCTCCCCTCTCTCCTTTTTTGGGGAGCCCAATTATTTGTGTATTAGACTGCCTGATTAGTCTCACAAGTCACTGATGTTTGTTTATTTTTAAAAGCTTTTTCTTCCTCCTGTTCTACATTTTAGATAATTTGTTTTGCTACCTCTTCATCTTCAGGTTCACACATCTTTTCTTGTGCAGTGACCAATTTGTCATTGGAGAGAGACTGTGCAAAGGCACAGAGGGGCTATAGCTGGCTCTCTGGGACCTGTGGGGTCAAGTGTGGGCTCCCCATGCTCTTCTGGGCCCTGGAGGAGGAAAGGGTTGCCTTCTGACCAGCTGCAGGGGCCCTTGCAGCAACTGAGCAGATGCTCAGCTATTTCTCAGCTGTGAACTCTCCCCAGAGGGCCATACTGTCTTCCCTTTTGTACTTGGAAGGGAGGAGTCATCTTGCCATCTCTCCTGAGGCAACCTCCCTCTGTCCTCTAATTGGAAATATCTCCTGGTCCACACAATGCCGCAGCTGGCAGCCCACCAGTTCCCTCTCTGCCACAGAGCTGCTCAACCTAACTGCTCTGAATGACCAAGAAATCTGAGCTACGTGAGAGGAAACTAGGCAGTGTGCCATGCCAAGTCTATGGGGCCAGTGTCCTTGGGATTTAAATGAAATTAACAATTGCCTAGTGATTTGGTTCTGATCTTTTCTATCAGTGCACTTTAAATGATGGGTCCTGAAAATTTGTCCTGGGCTGGGGGGCGGGGGGAAGCAAAGGCACTGTTTTTAATTCATGGTACAAATCATGTGAATATCTTTTCCAAGTGATTCAGCATCTTTGATTAATCATTTGTAATTTTCCTGCAAGGAAAGGTTAAAGCAATAGGGCTGATGACCTGTCAGTGAAAGTGCTTTCCGGCAGCCACACTAAGTGAACACCAGCGCAGGAGCTTATGTGGGGAACCATCCGATTCCTTGAAGGGTGTTAAAAACCTGAAGGCCCCCAAGCCCCTGTGATTCTGCACTTGTATCAAACTAACCAGGAAAGAACAAATCGGCCTGGCTCATGGTATTGTCATATGGCAGAAATGGGTCTTACTTTGTGTAGGCAATCTTTTCTTTTTGGTAAATAACCTCTTTTTCAACTGGCACTAGGTGAACAATAGATTCATTTGAATATTTTGGTATAATGGATGAATTATTTTAACACAAGGGACAACATAGGAGGGAAACAAACTGTGAACTTCATGTTGGAATGATCAACCAACAACCTTGACAGGTATAGACATTAAATGGTCTGGAGGTAGGATACTAAAGGGAATCAGCCATTAGGGTAGAAATTAAGAGTGCTTTGGGAGAAGGAGACCTGGGCTTTGGACCTGCCAGTTACAAACTAAGGAGCTTTCGTGAACCATTTAATATTCTAAAGTTGTGGATTCTCTTTGTAAAATAATGATATCTGCTTCATAAGTATGCAATGGTACTTTATAAACTGCAAGGTCCTGTTACCACTGGGAAACCAGATTTCAAAGAAAGCAGAGGCTCTTGCCAGCTACTGTTGCCAGAGAAGAGATTTGGATGTGGAGAGCCTGAGGACTGGGTGGACCCCGGAGAGACTGAGCTCGGAGTAAGAGTGCTCAACAGAAGGCAGAGGGAGGGCATGACCGAGGAACCAGGCACTGCTGGGAGCCAGCCTGTTTCTCCTACAGTGTTCCTAGTCCTCCATTGTGGCCACCCTTAGCTTTGCCAAATTCTGTGGAGGGAAGTGATAAGCTGGCCTCATAGTAGTGCAGCTTCTGGACAATTTCTTTCTGGGAACAGGAGGTGGGTCGTGATTTAGTTTAAGGGTGAAATTAGTGTTTCCCAACATTGAGTGCACAACAAAATCACCTTGGAACATTGCAAGAAGGGCCAATCTCCAACCCTGGGTTGCACTGCTCAGACATTCTGGGAATAGGATGGCTTGGGTGGTGTTGTTCTTGTTGTTTTTAAAGATCTAAGTGCTTCTGATGAAAAACAGATTGAGAGCTGCTTTTTAGTTCTTGATCTATGAATAGAGAAATTTTTTTCTCAACAGAAACATCCTGTCATCCACTAACTGGGAAACATTACCTCTGTTTGCCAGTGGTGCCCAAAGGGGGCCACCTGGGCTCCTTCAAGAGAGCCCAGGAGATTTGAAACCTTGTTGGTAGATCCCAGGCTTCTGTCCCCTGCCCATGCTCTTGGCCATCCAAGGTTTTGTAATTCCAGGGCTCTGGCAGATGAAAGTTTCATCATGTTCCCAAAGGAGAATATTTAATGCCTCTCAATGAGACGCTTGCCATGGCTCACAAAGTCATACACTGTATGAGTTCTCTCTGCATCCACTGTGTCCACACTGCCCTACCCAGGCTTTAGCACAAATCCCAGAAGGACTGAAGGCAAAAACTGGATCCAAACATCCCCACACATGCCAAAGCTCAATTATTATGACTAACAATAAGTCACTCTCTGTCCATCTTAAGTTCATCAATTATTATTTTATGGTTTTGTTTATTGTCTTTCTCTTTCTCTGGACAATAAGATTCATGAGCACAAGGATCATTTTTGTGTCAGCCACTGCTATGTACCAGTGGCCTAGAAGGGTACCTGCCTTGCACGTAGCAGACATTTAATTCACATGGGGTGCACTTGTGAATGATGGAACATTGCCCATCTGTGGGTACTTGCTATGCACCAGGCACTATGCCATATCCTTACATGCATCATAACAGCCTTAGGAGGGAGGCACTACAGTTTATTCCCATTCTAGAAGAGAGGAAATTGAAATTGAGGCAAGATAAGACACCTGCCCAAGGTTACATGGGTACTAAGAAGCAAAGCTAGAACTTATACCCATGGCTTTTCACCTCCAAAGACCTATGTCTTAACAACTGTATTACACTAATTCCTCTCACAAAGTATGGTGCAAAGACATGTCCTCAACAGGAATTGGCTGGTTGGCTGTCAACCAATCAGTATCTGGTTGACTCTTACACTAAGTAGTAATGTGTTGTTGACACAATCTCCGGGGGGGGAAGTTATTTCAATCTAAGCACCCCACTCCTCCAATCCAGTATATTTTAAGAAATATGCCATAATACCAGATAAGCTCATATTCATTCACTTTTTTTTTTAATCCACTGTATCAGTATATGAAAAAGGTCAAGGTGAGGGCAAAGTACGTGTGGTGAGACTCTGGATAACTTTCATATTTTTCTACAATGAATATGTATATTCACTATAACAAAAAGATCCCCAAGTGCATTAGCTTACAGAAGTTTTATTTTATCCTCAGGTGATATAGTCCAGGGCTGAAAGGTGAGCTTGTTTCATGAGTTCTTCAAAGTTCCCAACTGGCCTGACTTGTCTACCTTTCTCAATAGGTGGCTGTTTTTCTTTGGTCTAAGGCCCTTGTTCCAATTGTCCTCACTTTGTGGTTGAAAGTAGCTCATGAGGCTTAGCACCTGTAGCTCAGTGGCTAGGGTGCCAGCCACATACACCAGAGCTGAGAGGTTCAAATCCAGCCTGGGCCTGCCAAACAACAATGACAACTACAACCAAAAAATAGCCAGGCATTGTGGCAGGTGCCTGTAAGTCCCAGCTCCTTGGGAGGCTGAGGCAAGAGAATTTCTTAAGCCTAAGACTTTGAGGTTGCTGTGAGCTGTGATGCCACAGCACTCTATGAAGGGTGACAGCTTAAGACTATGTATAAAAAAAAAAGAAAGTAGCTCATGAGTACCATCTCCAGGAGAGGGTATGGAGGATAGGGAGGATTTCAGCATTATTTTCAAGATTAACTTATATCCCACCACCCAAGAACGAGTCATCCAGTTACATGTAGCTGCAAGGTTGAGGTCCATTTTTTGTGTGTGTGTATGAATGTGAAGACCATTTATTGAAAATGTATCATTTTTATATTGAATTTTATACATTTAACAAAAATTGACATATTTGTATTTATTAGCTATTCTATTAATCTAAGTTTCTCTCCCTCTGCCAATATTACACTGTCTTGATTATTGTAGTTTTATAGTAAGACTTAAAATTGGATAGTGAGATTCTTCAAAAGCCATTATCCTCTCATTTGTTCTAGTTTTTTTGCCTTTCATTTGAATTTCAAAATCAGTTTGTCAAATATCTGCAAAAAATTCTACCAGGACTTTGATTGAAATTACATCAAAACCATAGATCAATCTGGAGGAGAATTGGCCTTTTTGTTGTTGAAGCTCTCAATCCATGAACATGGTATGTCTCTCCATGTATTGAAGTTTTCTTTGATTTCTTTCATAAACATTTTAAAGTTTTCATGTCATAGATTCTATGTACATTTTGTTAGATTTATATGCACACATTTTATTTGGGGGGAGCTCTTATACACAGTAATTTTTAAAATTATTTTATTAAATCATAGCTATATACATTAATGCATTTATGGGGTACATTGTGCTGATTTTATATACAATTTGGAATGCTTACATCAAACTGGTTAACATAGCCTTCATCTCAATTATTGTGTTAAGACATTTATACTCTACACTTAACAGATTTGACATGTACTATTGTAATATGTAGCATAAGTGTGATCCCACAAATTACCCTCCCTCCATCCAACCTCCCCTGTCCCCATACCTCCCCCTCCTCTTCCTTCCTTCATCCCAGGCTATAGTTGTGTTTTATTCTTCATATGAAAGTGTGGGTGATTATATATTGATTTCATAATAAGAACAAGTGATCCCATTTCATTGTGGGCAAGAGACTTGAACAGAAGCTTCTCTGAAGAAGTCAGGCATATGGACTACAGACTCATGAAATAATGCTCATCATCTTTAATCAGAGAAATGTAAATCAAAACCACCTTGAGTTATTATCTAACTCCAGTAAGAGTAGCCCACATAACAAAATCCCCAAACTACAGATGTTGGCCTGGATGTGGAGAAAAGAGAACACTTCCGCACTGCTGGTGGGAACGCAAGCTAATACGTTCCTTTTGGAAAGAAGTTTGGAGAATGCTTAGGGATCTAAAAGTAGACCTGCCATTCAATCCTGCAATTCCTCTACTAGGTATATATCCAGAAGATGAAAAATCACTTTATAACAAAGATATTTGCACCAGAATGTTTACTGTAGCCCAATTCATAATTTTGTTTGTTTTTAATGTTTACTACCAGTCTTTAGAAATAGTTTGTGTGTGCATGTGTGTGTGTGTGTTAATCCTGTATCCTAGAACATAACTAAACATGTTTTCTCTCAAAATTTATATGTTGAAGCCCCAACCCCCGGAGTGTAACTATATTTTGAGATAGGAGCTTTAAGGAGGTAATTAAGGCTAAATAAGGTCATAATGGTGGGGTTCTAGTCCCTTTGGATTTTTGTCTTTACAAGAGGAGGAGAAGACAACAGGAATGTATGTGTACAGAGGAAAGGTTATGTGAGAACATAGTGAGAATGCAGCCATCTGCGAGCAAAGGAGAGAGGCCTTGACAGACATCAACCTTCCCTACACCTTGATTTTGGACTTCTAGCCTATAGAACTGTGAGAAACCAATTTCTGTTGTTTAAGCCACACTGTCTGTGGCATTTATTATGGTAGCCCATGTGGATTAATATAGTCCCTTCTTATTTATAGGAGTTTTTGGTAGATTTATTAGGATTTTCTATGTAGACATTGGTGTTGACTACAAATAGGGAAAGCATTATGTCTTCTTACCAATCCATATGACTTCTATTTATTCTTCCTGCCTTCTTGCAGAATCTAGAACTTCCAGTAGTATGGTGAGTCCTGTGGTGAGAATGAAGGTCCTTGCCTTGCCTTGGTACCAATCTCAGGGACAAAGCATTCAGTTTTTCTCCATTGAGTATGCTATTAGCTGTAGGGGTTTTTGTTGTTGTTGTTGTTGACTTCTTTATCAGGTTGAAGTGATTCCCTTCTATTCCTAACTTGCTGAAAATTTTTATTATGAATTGCTGCTGGGGGCTGTCAAACACTTTTTCTGTGTCAATTTTTATGATCATATAATATTTCTTCTTAGCTTACTGATACAGGGGCTGTTTTTGAATGACTTTTTTTTTTTTAATTATTGGGGATTCATCGAGGGTACAAGAAACCAGGTTATACTGATTGCATTTGTTAGGTAAAGTCCCTTTTACTTGAATGATTTTTTTGAATGATCAGTCTTATATATCTAGAATAAAACATTTTGTTGAATATTTCTGCATATAAATTCCTTAGAGATTGGTCTGTAGATATGATTTTTTGTATTATCTTTTTCTGGTTTTGATATTAAGGTAAAACTGGACTCAAAAATTAACTGGAATGTATTTCCTTCTCTTCTATTTTCTGGAAGAGATTGTACATATTTAGACCTTTAAAAAAATATGTGCGGTAGAATTTTTCATTAAAACCATCTTGGCAAGGAGATTCCTTTTGTAGAAGATTTTAACTATACATTCAATTTCTTTTATAGTTATAGGATTATTAAGGTTATCTGTTTTATTCTGGGTGAGTTTTGGTGATTTGCTTTCAAGGAATTAGTCTGTTTCATCGAAGTTGTTAAACTTATGCCTATGGGGTTGTTCATAGTATTTCTTTATTATCCTTTCAACCACCATGGGGTCTATGGCTGGCTGTTTTTAAAACACATTTCACAACAAAGCATGTTATGTTTGTTTTTATGACTTCTCAGCTTGGTATTAATATCCTTTGATGGTCTTTCAGTTTTGTATATCTTCAGGGATTAAAAATGGATTTGCACTAGGAAAGATATCTTTAACCTTGTCTTGGTCTGTTCCTGCTGCTATCATGGAATACTGTAGACTGAGTAACATAAATAATAGAAGTGTCACAGTTCTGGAAGCTGAGAAATCCACGATCAAGATGTCAGCACATTTGATGTCTGGGGAAGGTTTACTCTCTGCTTCATAGATAGCACTATCATGTTGAGTCTTCACAGGTGAGAGGAGCAAAAGTCCAAAAGGGATGAACCCATTCCCTCAAGTCCTGTTATAAGGGCACTAATCCCATTCAGAAGCATGAAACCCTCATTGCCTTGTTACCTCCTGTAGACTCCACCTCTTAATGTCATTAACTTGGGGATTAAGTCTCTGGATAAATTTTGGAGGGACATCAATATTCAAACCACAGCAAGCCTACATACCAAACATAACATGATTTTCAACTGGTGAGCCAGGGTACACTGTTGTTAATCATTAATTATTAATTAAATCATTAAAGACCATTAATTAAATTATTTTAAATGAAGTTCAAAGCAAAGTATATTCTTATTTTTACTCCTTTTTTTTTTTGATCAACATAATTGAAGTGTGCAGCAGAAGTTTAACTATAGGTTCGAGTGTGCCCTGAGATACAAGAAGGTTGGAAAACAGTGAAACATAGTGTGATAGTTGATTTTTCTGGTATGTGGGCTGTTCACTGCTGTCAGACCTCCGTTCTCCAGCCTGAGAGTGCTCCCACCAGTGAGGAGCCCCTGGGAAAGATTGTTACCAACTCAACCCCCACTTTCCTCTTCTTCCTCCACCCTCTTTCCTTGAACTCTCCCCCCAGCAGAGGACAGAGATAAAAGTATAATCTTTCTCTTAGAAAACCTCCAACCATGTCTTTTTTTTTTTTTTTTTGAGGTTCTCAGTAGTGGGTGGAATTGCAGGTCTCAGCTATCATAGGAAAACTATAACCCAACCATGTCTTAATGTTGTTCCCAAGTCCTCATTGAGTATTTTGGAGAGAAGCTGGGAAGAAATTAATAACTTTGCTTTCTGCTATTAGTTCTTTCAAGGAGTTGATTATAAACAAATTATGCCCTTGGTGGTTTTCTGTAGTGAGGAAGAGCCTCAGGGATTGCCTTCCTATTTTAGATAAGAAGCTGTGTCCATACTACTCAGTCATAAAAAAACAATGAAATCACATCTTTGGCAGAAATGTGTATGGAACTAGAGGCCATTATCTTAAGTGAAATAACTGAAAGTAAATATCACATGTTCTCATTTGTAAGTGGGAGCCAAATAACAAGTACACATTGGCATAGAGAGTGGAACAATAGATACCTGAGGCTCAAAAGGGTGAGAGGGGGGATATAGGATGAGAAACCACCTAATGTGTGCTGTATATGCTAATCGATGAGGGCTACATAAAAGCTTAGACTTCACCACCATGCAATGTATCCATTTAACGGATCTGCACACGTACCCCCTAAACCTATGTAAATTGAAAAAAAGAAGCTGTGTCCCTTTAAAGTAGGTATTGTATTGAATACCTCCACTATTACTGGCTGTCAAAGACATTGTATTCATTACTAGTAACATCAGGGAAGGGATTATTGTTCTCATTTCACAGACAAGAACAATGAAGCTATGGGATGTTCAGTTCAAAATGTTTTTCCTGCTTCTGGCTGGCTATCTGACCCTGACATGACTACTTCATTACAAATTAAATCTCAGTGTTTTTATCTGTAAAATGTGGGTTGGGTGAGGACGAAATGTGTCTGGAACATGGTAAGCATGCCATAAAGGTCGTCATTGTTATACCGGGTACTGTTTATTGCTTTCAGACTTTTCTATAAAAAAAAAAAAATTGTTCTGAATTTGTGCTTAATATTCTCTAAAATTTATAATTATGGAATATTTGTGGTTTAAGAATGAAAGCCTTTTATCTTAAATCAGGAAAATCTTGACTAACCAGACCTGTACAAATTAATCCCTAAGTTAACTGGTATTTTTGCTGCCTTCAAATCCAGTAACTAAGGAATGAGCAGGATGTATTTAAAATGACAGCCTCAGCACTATATGGAGAAGCCTGTGTCTTTCTGCCTGTCTCTTGGTCCTGGGGAGACCCTTGGTCCTGGGGAGACCCTTGCAGCAGTGACAGTCTTCAGCATCCAGACAGCCTCACTTGGGTTCATTGTATATACAAAGGCAAGAAAATGGGCTAATGTATTGTGCAAGGTTGAGGTCGGTTCCCGTTTCTTCCCTCTAATTTTGCCATGTGACCTTGCACTATCCCAGTAAAGTCAGGTGAGGCACATGCTCTCACCCATGCAGGCTTGGCCATGTGACTTGCTAGGGTCAGTGAAATGTTGGCAAATGTGATGCGAGGAGAGGTGGTAAATGAATGCTCATCTGCCATAGGAGGATATACTTCAGGTAGCTGCTGGTTCCTCAGGATGAATATGTGTGAAACAAACTTAAACTTGACCTGTGTCTTGGAGTCAAACCCAGCTGAGCCTAGCAGAGCCACAGAGGGCATACGGATCTATCAGCAAGGAAAAGGAATGTTTGTCATTAAAGATACTAGGATCTGGCTCTGTGCCTGTAATTCAGTGGCCAGGGCGCTGGCCACATACACTGGGGCTGGCGGGTTCAAATCCAGTCCAGGCCTGCCAAACAACGACAACCAACAAAAAAATAGCTGGGTATTGTGGCAGGCACCTGTAGTCCCAGCTACTTGGGAAGCTGAGGCAAGAGAATCACTTAAGCCCAAGAGTTTTAGGTTGCTGTGAGCTGTGATGCTATGGCACTCTACCCAGGGCAACAGACATAGTGAGACTGTCTCAAAAAATAAAAATAAAAAAAAAGATACTAGGATCTTGAGTTGAGATAGATCCTATAATCCTGCCACTCTGGGAGGCCAAGGTGGGTGGATTGCTTGAGCTTAAGAGTTCAAGACCAGCCTGAATAAGAGCAAGACCCCGACTCTACCAAAAGTAGAAAAAATAGCCATTATGGTAGGTGCCTGTAGTCCCAGCTACTCAGGAGGCTGAGGCAGGAAGATCACTCAGGAGTTTGAGGTTGCTGAGAGCTAGGCTGACACCACCACACTTTAGCCTTGTATGTGAAGGAGCTCCGGAAATTGTACCCCAAAATATAACTCCTTGGTATAAGGAATATTTTGAATTAAAGGCTCTTAGAAATCAACAGGCCTTTGTGCGAGATGTTGAAAGTT
>CAUYTI010146172.1:0-27990 GCA_963575145.1 Galago senegalensis | reverse complement strand
AAAATAGGCATAGAAGGGACTTTTCTCAAGTTGATAGAGGCCATCTACAGCAAACCCACAGCCAGTATCGTACTGAATGGAATCAAATTGAAATCATTTCCACTCAGATCAGGAACCAGGCAAAGTTGCCCACTGTCCCCATTGCTCTTCAACATCATAATGGAAGTCTTAGTCATAACAATTAGGGAAGAAAAAGCAATCAAGGGTATTCACATAGGATCTGAAGAGATCAAACTCTCACTCTTTGCAGATGATATGATCATATATCTGGAAAACACCAGGGACTCTACTACAAAACTCCTAGAAGTGATCAAGGAGTACAGCAGAGTCTCAGGTTACAAAATCAATACTCAAAAATCTATAGCTTTTATAGATATCAACAATAGTCAAGGTGAGAAAACAATCAAGGACTGTATTCCGTTTATAACAGTGCAAAAGAACATGAAATATCTGGGATTGTACCTAACAAAGGACGTGAAAATCTTTATAAAGAGAACTATAAAACTCTAAGAAAAGAAATAGATGAAAATACTAACAAATGGAAAAACATACCTTGCTCATGGCTAGGAAAAATTAATATTGTTAAAATGTCTATACTACCTAAAGCAATATATAATTTCAATGCAATCCCTATTAAAGTTCCATTGTCATACTTTAAAGATCTCTAAAAAATAATACTGCATTTCATATGGAATCAGAAAAAACCTCAAATAGCCAAGACAATACTCAGAAACAAAAATAAAGCAGGGGGATCACACTACCAGACATCAGACTATATTATAAATCAATAGTGATCAAAACAGCATGGTACTGGCACAAAAACAGAGAGGTAGATGTATGGAACACAATAGAGAACCAAGAGCTGAACCTGGCTACTTTCTGCTATATGATCTTTGACAAGCCAATTAAAAACATTGAATGGGGAAAAGATTCCCTATTCAACAAATGGTGCTGGACGAACTGGCTAGCAACAGGCAGAAAACTGAAACTGGACCCACACCTGTCACCACTAAGATAAGATTCTCACTGGATTAAAGACTTAAATTTAAGACACAAAACTATAAAAACATTAGAAGAAAGTGTAGGGAAAAGTCTTGAAGAAATAGGCCTGGGCGAAAATTTTATGAAGAGGACCCCCCTGGGCAATTGAAGCAACATCAAAAATATACTACTGGAACCTCCTCAAATTAAAAAGCTTCTGCACAACCAATAACATAGTAAAAAAAGTAAGTAGACAACCCTCAGAATGGGAAAAGATATTTGCTGGTTATGCTTCTGACAAAGGTCTTATAACCAGAATCCACAGAGAACTCAAGCATAGTACCAAGAAGAGAACAAGTGATCCCATTGCAGGGTGGGCAGAAAACTTAAAGAGTAACTTCTCTGAAGAAGACAGACGCATGGGCTACAGACATATGAAAAAATGCTCACCATCCTTAATCATAAGAGAAATGCAAATCAAAACCACTCTGAGATATCATCTAATGCCAGTTAGATTAGCCCACATCACAAAATCCCAAAATCACAGATGCTGGTGGGGTTGTGGAGAAAAGGGAACACTACTACACGTTGGTGGGAATGCAAACTAATACGTCCCTTTTGGAAAACCATACGGAGAACACTCAGAGATCTAAATATTGATATACCATTTGATCCTGTAATTCCTCTGTTAGGTATATATTGAGAAGACCATAAAGCATGCTATAATACAGATATCTGTACCAGAATGTTCACTGCAGCCCAATTCACAACTGCTAGGTCATGGAAGAAGCCAAAGTGCCCATCGACCCATGAATGGATCAATAAATTGTGGTATATGTACACCATAGAATACTATAAAGCCACAAAGAAAGATGGAGACCTTGCCTCCTTCATGTTTACATGGATGGGGCTGGAAAATATCCTCCTTAGCAAAGTATCTCAAGAATGGAAGAAAAAGTATCCAATGTACTCAAAACTACTATGAAACTAATTGTTAGCTATCTTAGGAAAGCTACAATCCAAATGGAGCCCTAGACTACGGGGAAAGGGGAGGAGGGGGACGGGAGGGGGGAGGATGGATAAAGAGAATAATATTGTGGGGATCACGCCTATAACTTATCCTATTAGGGTACATGTGAATTTGTCTAAAGGTTGAATATAAATGTCTTAACACAACAATTATGAGAAAGACATGATGGCTATGTTAGCCAGTTGAATGAAAATTTTCCAAACTGCAAATGGAAGCAACACACTGTATCCTACAATAGAATTAATTTACACAATTATGATCTAATAAAAAATAAATTAAAAAAAAGAAATACCAGAAGACATTAACATACGGCAGATTATATCATGTTCTTGGCTGGGAAGAATCATTATTGCCCAGAACAATCTACAGATTTAATGCAATCCACCTTAAAATAGCAACAGCATACTTTGAAGAACTTGAAAAATTATTTTTGATTTTGTATAGAACTCAAAAAATATCCCTATAGCCAAAGTAATTGTTGGTAATAAAAACAAATCCAGAGGCATCACTCTACCAGACTTGAGGTTATACTATAAGTTCATAGTGATCAAAACAGCATGGTATTGGCACAAAAATAGACACAAAGATCTATGGGACAGAATAGCAAACTTAGAGATGAAACAGGCTCTTATCTCCATCTTATCTTTGCTAAACCAAACAAAAGCATGAATGGGGGAAAGAATCCTTGCTCAATAAATGGTGCTGGGAAAACTAGATAACCACATGTAAAACACTGAAATTGGACCTGTACCTTTCACCACTTACAAAAATTGACTCATAGTGTATAACAGATTTAAATCCAAGACACGAAACAATAAAAATCCTAAAGAAAGCATGAGAAAACTGTTGATGATATATGACTGGGGAAAGATTTTATGAAGAAGACCCCATTCATTGGCAAGCAAAACAACAACAAAAATAAATAAATGAGGCTTAAGCTAAAAAGCTTCTGTAAAGCTAAGGACACAACAATTAAAGCAAACATACAGCCTTCAGAATGGAAGAAGATATTTGCGTGTTATGAATGTGACAATGGGTTGATGACTAAAATCTATAGAAAAATCAAATTAATCAACAAAAAGAGCAAACATCTATTACTGGGCAAGAAACATGAACAGACTTCCTCTGAGGAAGACAGATGAATGGCTAATACACATATGAAAAAAATGCTCATTGGGCGGCACCTGTGGCTCAAAGCAGTAGAGCCCTGGCCCCATATAACAGAGGTGTTGGGTTCAAACCCAGCACCAGCCAAAAACTGTAAACCCCCCCCCCAAACCCATTGTCCCTAATCATCAGAAAAATGCAAATCAAAATCCTGAGATACCATCTAACCTCAGTGAGAATAGCCCACATTACAAAGTACCAAAGTTGCTGATGTTGGCAAGGGTATGGAGAAAAGGGAACACTTTTATGCTGTTGGTGGGGCTGCAAACTACTACAGCCTCTTTGGAAAGAAGTATGGAGAATCCTCAAAGAACTCAAAATAGACCTTGCTTTTCATCACACAATTGTACTACTATGCATCTACCCAGAAGGAAAAAAAATCATTTTATCATAAGGATATTTGCACTAGATTGACAATTACAATCACCAAGGAAACTATCCAGATGCCCATCGACACACGAATGGATTAATAAACTGTGCTATATGTATACCATGGAATACTTTTCAGCCATAAAAATTGTACTTTGTATGTTTTTTATTTACCTGGATGGAATTAAAACATTCTCCTTAGTAAAGTGACACAATAATGAAAAACCTAGTATCCAGTATACTCAATACTAATATGAAGCCAGTAGACAAAATAATTTACTCCCACATAAGAGAAAAACTCAAAAGAAGGGGAGAAGGGAGGGGGATTCGTGTGCTCCCAACTAATGGGCACTATGTAAGGGTATATGGCACACCTCCTGGGTGCAGGAAAACCTACAAATAGGACCTTACCCAACAAATGTAAAGATTATAACCTAACCTCCATACCCTCATATTAATCAGAAATTTAAAAAAAATTTAGTATACCATACTCAGTTATTTTGGTACCACAGTTAACCACTGTTAACTGAAATCTCAGAAAGCAAAATTCTGGATAGGAGGACTACAGTACACAGAAAGGCATCACAAATCTGAGATTACTATATCAAATATCATTTTATTTCACTAAAGAGTGTATGGAGGGTCACTTACCTTGCCCCACCAAAATAGCCATCCTGCATTTTTTGGAGTGCTGCCAGTATACTTGAATTCAAGCTGGTTCCATCTTCATCTTGAAATGAAGAGAATTTTAAAACAATATATTTGTGGTTTTGACTTTCAATTAGGGGAAAATCTTTCAATTATTTGAAATTAACATTCTGGTGGTGATGGTACAAATGAGACACTCCTCATTGACCACCATCTGAGAACCAATAGCACTACAGAATGGGCAAATGGTTAGGGATGATGACCAGTAGACAGAGTTCCTCAAAGGCATTATTATACTTATAAGTACTTAGCACAGTGTCTGCTAACAGAATGCTTAATGACTACTTAATGCTAACAATAACAACAGCAACCGTTTCTTGAATGTTATGTGCCAAGCCTATTCTAAACATTCTATAAACATTATGTCATACATTGAACTTTTGTTTACATATGTGTTATATAAGCATATAAATGCCTGGAAAGCTAACAATTATCTGATTTTATGTAGAAGGATTTATACTGCACATCCTCTTCTGTGACCCATTTTTTTCTAATTTATTCTTTGTAATAGCTAAAAATGATTCCATAGAAAACATTTATATAGTTTTATATTATAATAAACATTGTAATAAAGATCATTACCCACATCTTTATGCACTTATTCTATTATTTCTTTAAATTCCTACAAGTAGAACTTAGGACAAAGGTAACACTAAAAAAATTATAGAGACAAATTACCTACTGAAAGAGTTGTGCTGATATTTCCACTAACAATAATAGAAAGTGACTGTTTTCCCACACATTTGATGAAAATGGGCAAAAATATTTCTTAATCTGATAAGTAAAACAAGAATACATTGTTTTAATTTTATTTCTAGTAAGACTGGGTGTGTTTTTATGTACTTACTGGCTATTTGTATTTCTTTTATGAATTGCCTATTCATGTCCCATCCTATTTCTTTTCAGGTCAATACTTTATTTACTATATAAAACACACTTTCTTCTAGATAATTTTAGACTATAAATGCTGGGGGAAATATTATGAAATTAAGGTTATGAAGGTTTTCTTCATTTGAGACTGAGGTTCTATCATTATATCATTTTGATAAAAAATAAATCTAGGGTATTTTTGAAAACTTCTAGTGAAAACAATTTCAAGTACTTTCATCAGTAGCAACTCACATGCTGTGTACAACTTATGTTTTGTAAATCTAACCTAAAATATGCATTCAAATATAATCACAACTTTTTTCAAATACTTTATACCATTTAGAATAGTGTATATAATTCTTTTTTTTCCTCTTTAAAACTTCAGAATATTGTGTGGATACACCTTCCTTATCTACATAGCTTGTTTCTATATCATTTAAGTCAAAATTATAAGTATGCTCTTCACTCAAAAAGTGTGCAATGGACCCATACAATGTATACACTGGGTAGGAATTTATCCATTGCCTTCTTCCTACCAATATACTTGAATTTCATTGAGTTTTGCTGACACAACCCAAGTGCCCATTAATAAATGAATGGATTAATAAAATGTGGAATATACATACCATGGAATACTATTAAGCCATAGAATTCTTTGCTTTAACCATCCCATATTTGGTGCAAATATTTTTCCTTTTCCTTTCTTTACATTGCAGGATATTACAAGAGTATACTTGTTTTGGTTACATACATTGGTTTTGCACCATTTGGGTCAAAGTTATAGGTGTCACCCAGATAGGGTGCATTGTACCTGTTAGGTGTGAATTTACCTCTTCCTTCTTCTCCCATCACACCTACTTTATTTTTGATGAGTTCTACTTCTACATGTGCACATTAATGTTGACTGATTAGTACTAATTTGATAGTGAGTACGTTTGGTGTTTGTTTTTCCATCCAGGTTAATACAAGAGTTATTAGTCCACCCCCCTTTTTATAGCTGAGTATTATCCCCTGGTACACATATGCCACATTTATTAATCCACTCGTATTGATTGGCACTTGGGATTGTTTCCATATCCTTGCAATTGTGAATTGTGCTACTATACACATTTGGGTGCTGGTTTCTTTTTTATAAAATGTCTTTTTTTCTTTTGATTAATTAACACCTAGCAGTGGGATTGGTACATCAAATGGAATAGGAGGAAAAAGAGAGGGAGGTATGTCTATACTACTTTGTTTTTTTCTAATTTAATTTTTAATTAAAATCATAACTGTATACATTTATGGGGCAGAATGTGATGAATTGATATACAATGTAGAATGCATAGATCAAACTAATTAATATATTTATCACACTTACTTATTTGCTGTAAGACATTTAAAATTTAGTTATTTTGAAATATATTGTTGTATTGTACACATTAGGTGACATCCCTCCAAATATCCTCCCTCCTCCCACCAATTGCTCTCTCTACTTCCTCTCCCCTCTCCCTTGCTAGACTATATTTGTGTTTTATCATTTGACAATACTAATTTCCATAGAGGTTGTACTAGTTTGCAGTCCCAGCAACAGTGTATGAGTATTCTTACCTCTACATCTATGCCACCATTTGTTGTTTTGGGACTTTTTAATAAAAGCCATTCTCACTGGAGTTAAATGCTATCTCATTATGGTTTTGATGTGACTTTCTCTAATGATTAGAGATGATGAGCAATTTTTCTTTTTTTTTATTGTTGAGGATTCATTTAGGGTACAAAGAACCGGGTTACACTGCTTGCATTTGTTAGGTAAAGTCCCTCTTATAACTGTGTCCCATCCCCAAGAGGTATGTCACACATCATGACCCCACATCCTCTACCTCTTTCCCTCAATCCACTCCCCCATTCCCCACCCTCTGCCATGTACTAGCATCAACTGTGTCATATCAGAATTAAGTACGTTGGAGTCTTGCTTAACCATTTTTGTGATGCTTTACTAAGAAGAATGTTTTGGCTCCATCCATGTTAATACAAAAGACGTAAACTCACCATATATTTTAGTGGCAGAATAGTATTCCATGATATACATATACCATAGCTTGTTAATCCATTCCTGGATTGGTGGGCATTAAGGTTGTTTCCACAATTTGGCAATTGTAAATTGAGCAGCAATAAACAGTCTAGTGCAAATGTCCTTAATGATAAAAGGATTTTTTTCTTCTGAGTAGATGCCCAGTAATGGGATTGAACAATCAAATGGGAAATCTACTTTGAGTTCTTTGATGATTCTCCAAACTTCCTTCCAGAAAGGTTGTACTAGTTTGCAACCCCACCAGCACTGTAAAAGTGTTTTTTCCTTGTCTCCACATCCATGCCAACATCTACAGCTTTGAGACTTTGTGATGTGGGCCATTCTCACTGGGTTTAGGCAATATCTCAGGGTAGTTTTGATTTGCATTTCTCTGATAATTAGGGACGATGAGCATTTTTTCATGTTTGTTAGCCATTCGTCTGTCTTTTTTAGAGAAGGTTGTATTCATCTGTATTCATCTTTCTTCCCCATTGATATAAGGGATTGTTGGCTCTTTTAATTTTTTTTATTTTTTTATTTATTGCAGTTTTTGGCTGGAGCCAGGTTTGAACTTGCCACCTCTGGTATATGGGGCTGGCACCCTACTCTTTTGAGCCACAGGTGCCACCCGGTTGGCTCCTTTTATGTTGCTTAATTCGTGTTCTCTGTAGATCCTAGTTGTTAACCTCTTGTCAATACATAATATGCAAACATCTTTTCCCATTCTGATTGTTGTATGTTTGGTTTGGTTGTTGTCTCCTAATCTATACAGAAGCTATTCAGTTTAATTCCCATTTGTTTATTGTTGCTGTTGCAATTGCCACTGGAGTCTTCTTCATAAAGCTTCCTAGGCCAATACCTTCAAGTGTTTTCCCCACACTTTCCTCGAGGATTTTTATTGTTTCATGCCTTAGATTTAGATCTTTTATCCATCTTGAATCAATTTTAGTGAGTGGAGAAAAGTGTGGGTCTAGTTTCAGTCTTTCACATGTGGATACCTGGTTCTCTCAGCACCATTTGTTGAATAGGGATTCTTTCCCCTATGTTTTTGTCTGCTTTGTCAAATGGCAATATGAGAAGGAGTTTATATCTGGGTTCTCTGTTATTATCCATTGGTCTATGTCTCCATTCTTGTGTCAGTGCCATGCTGTTTTTGTTACTATAGCTTTGTAGTATAGCTTGAAGTCTTGCAAATTGATGCCCCTGAGTTTTTCTTGTTGCTTAAGGTTGCTTTCGCTATATAGGGTATACAAAGTATAGGATTATCTTTTATAGAACTGTGAAAAATGACATTTGTATTTTAATGGAGATAACATTGTATCTGTAGATCACTTTGGGCAGTATAGACTTCATTTTAACAATGTTGATTCTTGGCTCTGGACCATGGCAGCTTTGCTAGGCAGCATGTTCTCTGGGCAGCCACCGGGTCCTCCTCCACCCCCACCCGGACTCCCAGGCCAGGCTTCACTGCTTCAGCCAGTGCCAGGTGCTCCGAGACCTTCTAACAGTACTTTGGTGGACAAGTTGGAGTCATCTTTCGAGGCTTGTTTTACTTCTCTGGTGAGTCAGGACTATGTCAATGGCACCGATCAGGAAGAAATTTGAACTGGTATTGATCAGTGTATCCAGAAACTTCTGCATATTGCAAGACAGACAGAATGTTTTTTTTTTCTACAAGAAAGATTGCAGTTATCTGTCCAGAAACCAGAGCAAGTTATCAAAGAGGACATTTTTGAGCTAAGGAATGAATTACAGCTGAAAGATGCACCAGTCCAGAAGCACTTGACAAAGCTGAGGCACTGGCAGCAGGTGCTGGAAGACATGAGTGTGCAGCCAACATCCCTCAGAGCTCCCTGGCCTACCTGGAACAGGCGTCAGCCACTATCCCTGCACCTCTGAAGCCCACCTGAGGGAGGGTATGCCAGAGTGCCAGCAGCCTTGGACAGTTTGCCACACACTTCTCATGGATGTGGGTGGCATTTTGGAAGAACTCGTTGCCAGGGAATGAGTTGATTTTAGTTCTATGCTCCCACCTAAAATTTTTCCACTATTTTTATAAGCTGTTTAATTTTTGAAATGCTTGTGGCTTAAGCCACAAGTGAAATGTGAATGTGTCTTTTGCAAAGTTGAGACTGGTAGTGTGGTGATATGTACAGATTGTTTTTTATGGGTTTGCTTGAGGGCTTTTTTGCTTTTTAAATTTTTGTGTGACTTTCCATCTCCTTGCATGTGCTTCTAGTTGTCAGTCGACTTTGTTTGAGTTGAGGGAAAAAACCATTAAGTAGCCTAAGAATGCAGGATGAGAATTTTGCTTGGGGTCCTTTATGATAATTACCCCATAATGGTAGGGTAGAAAAACAAGTCAATTTGCTGTGTGTCAATGCTGAACTATGTCAAGAAGAGGAATGTAGTACATGATGTTCTTGTGCCCAGGCCGCTCAGAACAAGGAGATTGTAAATAGGAGGAGGAGCATTAAAAGGTCCTTGGTTAGTGAAAACAAAAACAAAAACAAAAACAATGTTGATTCTCTTGATACATGATCATATGTTTTTCTGTTTACAACCTCTGCTATTTCCTTCAGTATTTCATAAACCCCACTCATAGAGATTTTTAACTTCCTTACTGACATATATCCTTAAATATTTTATTTTGTTTGTTACCATTGTGAGGAGTATTGAGTTTCTTATTTGATTCTGAACTTGAGTTTTATTTGTGTATGTGAATGCTGTTGATTTGTGTATATTGATTTTGTAACCTGAGACTTTCTTGAATTTATTTATCAATTTCAGGAGTCTCTTGGCAGAATCTTTGGGACTTTATAGGCATAAGATCATATCATCAGCAGAGAATGATTTAGTTTGACCTCTTCTTTCCCCACTTGGATACCCTTGATATCCTTCTCTTGTCTGATTGCTCTGGCTAGAACTTCCAGAACTATGTTGAATAGAAGTGGTAATGGTGGGCTACATTGTCTGGTTCCAGTTTTAAATGGGGATGCTTTCAGTTTTTTCCCATTCAGTATGATGTTGGCTGTGGGTTTGTTGTATATGGCTTTAAAATTTTGACGTAGTCCTGTCTATAACTATCTTGTTAAGCATTCCTATTATAAAAGGGTGAATTTTGTCAAATAGTTGTCTTACATCTATTGAGAGAATCATATACTCTTTGTTTTTACTTCTATTTATTTGGTGAATTCCATTTATAGATTTGTGTATGTTAAACCATCCTTACATCTCTGGGATGCAGCCCAATTTGTCATGGTGAATTAATTTTTTGATGTGAAATTGAATTAAGTTCACTAAGATTTTATTGAGAATTTCTTGCATCTCTATTCATAAGGGATATTAGTCTATAGTTTTTCTTTTTTTCTTAAGCCCTTTACTAGCTTTGGTATCAAAGTGATATTGGTGTTGTAAAACATGTTGGGAAGGATTCCTTCCTTTTTGATGTTATGGAGTAACTTTTGCAGATGAGTACCAGTTCTTTTTTTGTAATTCTGGTAAAATTCAAGTATGAAACCATCTAGTCTGGAATTTTTTTTTTTGTTAGAAATTTTCTTTTTTTCTTACAGTTGATTCAATTTTGGTATTTGATATTGGTCTGTCCCAGAATCCTATTTCTGCCTTATTGTGCCTAGGGAGTCTTTGTGTTTCTAAGAATTTGTACATTTCTTCCATGGTTTCAACTTCCCATTTTCTTTTCTTTTGTACTTGGTTATTCTTGTACATTTTCTCTTCCATAGCATATCTAGGTTCAGCTTGTTCATCAAAATTTATTTTTGTATTTTTCTTTGGAAATTCAATGAATTGGTAGATTCATTTAACAAGAATAGATGCCCTCTCAATACTAACTATTTATTCGTATCTAGAAACATGATTTATCTTTCTACTGACTAAAATCTTTTTTTACGGTCTTTGGTAGTTATACATTTTTTTCTCATATAATTTTAGAGGTATTTCTTAAGCTTATTATTTACTTTTCTAAAAAATTTGTCAATTTTAACTAGACTTACAAAATTGTACTTGGTATTATTCTGCAGTTTCAAAAATTTCTTCCATTTCTGTTTCTGTGTCCTTATATAACCTGTGTGCATTGGTGACCATTCTCATTCTTAATGTTTTTATTATATGTTTTTTCTTTACTTTGAACTCTATTTTACTAGATATTAATGTAGCCACTCTCATTTTCTAAATTGAATAATAGCTGTGTACATCAATGCAATCATGGGGTAAAATGTTCTGGTTTTATATACAATTTGAAATATTTTCAACAAACTCGTTAACATAGCCTTCACTGAATTTTCTTAGTTATTGTCTTAAGACACTTATATTCTATATTTAGTAAATTTCACATGTACACTTGTAAGATGCACTGTAGGTGTGGTCCCACAAATTAACCCCCCTCCATCCATCCTCCCCTACCCTCCCTTTCCCCTTTCCTCATATTTTTTGGCTTTATTTTGGTTACAGCTTTCATATGAAAGCTATAAATTAGTTTTATAGTAGGGCTGAGTACAATGGATAGGTTTTCTTCCATTTTTGAGATACTTTGCTAAAAAGAATATGTTCCAGCTACATCCATGTAAACATGAAAGAGGTAAAGTCTCCATCTTTCTTTAAGGCTGCATAATATTCCATGGTGTGCATATACAACAAATTATTAATCCATTCATTGGTTGATGGGCACTTTGGCTTCTTCCATGAGTTAGCAATATGTATTGGCCTGCAATAAACATTCTGGTTCAAATATCTTTGTTATAATGTGATTTTTTTGTTTTCTGGATATATACCTAGTAGGGGAATTGTAGGATCAAATGGCAGGTCTATAATTAGATCCCTAAGTGTTCTCCAAACTTCTTTCCAAAGGAATGTATTAGTTTGCATTCCCACCAGCAAAGAAGTGTTCCATTTTCTCTGCATACACACCAACATCTCTGGTTTGGGGATTTTGTGATGTGGGCTAATCCTACTGGAGTTAGATGATATCTCAAAGTACTTTTGATTTGCATTTCTCTGATGATTAAGGATGATGAGCATTTTTTCATATGTCTGTAGGCTGGGCACGAGTCTTCTTCAGAAAAGTTTCTCCTCAAGTCCCTTGCTCATCCTGAGATGGGATCACTTGTTCTTTTCTTTCTAATATGTTTCAATTCTCTGTGGATTCTTGTTATTAAACCTTTGACAGAGACATAACCTGCAAATATCTTTTCCCATTCTGAGGGCTGTCTGCTTGCTTTACTTACTGTGTTCTTGGCTGTGCAGAGGCTTTTTAGTTTGATCAGGTACCAGCAACATGAATTGCTCAGGGGGTCCTCCTCATAAAATATTCACACAGCTTGATTTCTTCAAGTGTTTTCCCTGCACTTTCTTCGAGTATTTTTATTGTTTCTTGTCTTAAGTTTAAAGCTTTAATCCAGCGAGAGTCTATCTTAGTTAATGATAAAAGGTGTGGGTCCATTTTTAGTCTTCTACAGGTCGCCAGCCAGTTCACCCAGCACCATTTATTAAATAGGGAATCTTTTCCCCACTCAATGTTTTAAAATGACTTATAAAAGATCAAATAATGGTAAGTAGCTGGGTTCATCTCTTGGTTCTCTATTCTATTCCATACATTTACCTCTCTGTTTTTATGCCAATACCATGCTATTTTGATCACTATCAATTTATAGTATAGTTTGAGGTCTGGTAGCATAATTCCTCCTGCTTTGTTTTTATTTCCGAGTATTGTCTTAGCTATTAGAAGTTTTTTTTTCTGATTCCACATAAAACAAAGTATTATTTTTTCGAGATCTTTAAATTATGATAGTGGAGTTTTAATAGGGATTACATTAAAATTGTATATTACTTTGGGTCCTGTGGACATTTTAACAATGTTGATTCTTCCCATCCATGAGCATGGTATGTTTTTCCATTTGTTGACATCATCAGCTATTTCTTTTCTTAAGAGTTTCATAGTTCTCTTTATAGAGATCTTTCATGTCCTTTGTTAGGTAAACTCCCACATATTTCATCTTCTTTGGCACTACTGTGAACAGAATCGAGTCCTTGATTGTTTTTTCAACATGATTATTGTTGGTATACATAAAGGCTGCAGATTTATGAGTATTGATTTTGTAACCTGAGATGCTGCTGTATTCCTTAATCACTTCTAAGAGTTTTGCAGTAGAGTCTCTGGTGTTTTTCAGATATACAATCATATCATCTGCAAAGTAAAAGTTTGATGTCTTCTGACCCTATATGGATACCCTTGATCACCATTTCTTGCCTAATTGTGATGGCTAGGACTTACATTACAATGTTAAAAAGCAGTGCAGACAATGGGCAACCTTTCCTGGTTCCAGATCTGAGTGGAAATGATTTCAATTTAATTCCATTAAATACAATGTTGGCTGTGGGTTTGCTGTAGATGATCCCTATCAGTTTAAGAAATGTCCCTTCTATACCAATTTTCATAAGCATTCTGATCATGAAAGGATCCTGGATATTGTCAAAAGACTTTTTCTGCATCAATTGAGAGAATCATATGGTCTTTGTTTTTTAATTTGTTTCTGTGATGAATTATATTTATAAATTTATGTATGTTGAACTGTCCTTGAGATTCTGGGATAAAACCCACTTGGTCATGGTATATATATTTGTCTGATGTGTTGCTGGATTCTGTTCATTAGAATCTTGTTGAATATTTTCGCATCAATATTCATTAGTGATATTGGTCTATAATTTTCTTTTCTTGTTGGGTGTTTTCCTGGTTTGGGGATCAAGGTGATGTTTCCTTCATAGAAAGTGCTGTGTTTTCTTTCCTATATTTTGGAAAATGTAATATACATACTAGTTCCTGTTTAAAGGTTTGTTAGAATTCTGATGTGAAGCTATCTAGTCATGGGCTTTTCTTTTTAGGGAGATTTTGTATAGTTAATGCTATTTCAGAACTTGATATAGGCTTGTTCAACATTTCCACTCCATTCTGGCAAAGTCTAGGAAGGTGGTGTGCTTCCACATAGTGGTCTATTTCCTTAAGATATTCATATTTCTGAGAATAGATTTTCTTATAATATTCATTGATGTTTTTGAAATTGAGGGGTCTGTTGTTATTTCATCTTTACCATTTCTGAATGATAAAACTGAAGATTTTACTCTTTTTATCCTGGTTAGCTTAGCCAAAGGTTTATCTGTTTTATTGACCTTTTCAAAAAACCACCTTTAGCTGGTTTAGTTATAGCAAACTATAGTTATAGGTTAATTTATTGATCTGTTGTATAATCCTTTTGTTTTCAATTTCATTTAATTCTGCTCTAAATTTGGTTATTTCTTTTCTTCTGCTGGGTTTGGGATTGAAATGGTCTTCCTTCTCCAGGTGCTTGAGATGTTCCATTATGTTGCTAATGTCCTCTCTTTCCATTCCCTTGAGGAAGGCTTGCAGTGCTATAAATTTCCCTCTTAGGACTGCCTTTGTGGTATCCCAGAGGTTCTGATAATTCGTGTCTTCATTATTGTTTGTTCTACAAATTTGGTAATTTCCTTGTTAATCTCATCTATGACCCAGCTATCATTCAGCATAAAGTTATTTAGTTTCCATGTTTTTGAATGAGTATGTAGATTCTTGTTGTTACTGAGTTCAACTTTTTTTCCATGATGGTCCAAGAAGGTGCAAGGAATAATTTCTATTCTTTTAAATTTCTTGAGGTTAGACTTGTGACCTAAGACGTGATCAATTTTGGAATATGTTTCATGTACTGATGAGAAGAATGTTTATAGTTTTGTTAGGATGAAATGTTCTGTAGATGTGTGTTAAATCCAATTGTTGAATCATTAAGTTTAAGTCTAAAATTTGATTTCTTCACTTCTTATTGGAGGATCTATCTAACACTACCACAGAAGTGTTAAAATCTCTGATTATTATGGTACTAGTGGAAATTAAATTGCTCGAATCTGTTAGAGTCTCTCTTATAAATTGAGACACATTCTGGTTGGATGCATAAATGTTAATTCAAATCTCATCATGTTGAGTGCTGTCCTTAACAAACATGAAGTGACCATCGTTATCTTTCCGTACTTTTGTTGGTTTAAAGCCTATTGTATCTGCGAATAAAATTGCAGCACCTGCTTTTTTTCTGATTTCCATTTGCCTGAAATATAGATGATTATCCATTCACCCTGAGTCTATATTTATTTTTAAGGTATGATGAAATTCTAATATGCAGCATATATCTGGCTTGAGTTTTCATATCCAGTCAGCCAACCTGTGCCTCTTTAGAGGCCAATTTAAGCCATTCACATTAATTGTGAATATTGATCAGCCTGGTAGCATTTTGGGTATCATGTTTTTTAAAGGTCCAGTGGACATTTTTAATCCTTTCACCACTGTAATAGCTGGAATGTGATCACAAATTACTGAGTGAGTTAATTTTGGTGGTAGAGAATTGTACTGTTCATTATGGAGGATGGGTCTGAGAATATCCTGGAGAGCTGGTTTAGTTATAGCAAATTTCTTCAACATATGAATATCATTAAAGTATTTAATTTTTCCATCAAAAATGAAACTCAGCTTCACTGGATACAGGATCCTGGGTTGAAAGGTATTTTGTTTTAGTAGATTAAAAGTCGATGACCACTCTCTTCTAGCTTGAAAGGTTTTAGCAGAGATCTGCAGTCATTTTAATGCCTTGTAGCTTATGGTTTTCTTACATCTAGCTGCTTGCCGAATTTTCTCCTTCATTTTAACTTTGACGAAGTTAATTGTAATGTGTCTAGGAGATGTATTATTCAGGTTGAGTTATGCTGGGGTTCTGAAACCGTCTGCTATCTGAATTTCAGAATCACTTGGCATGTCTAGGAAGTTGTCCTTCAGTATCTCATGAAATAGAGCATCTGTGCCTTTCGATGTGCCTACCTCTTCACCTTCAGAATACCTATAAAGTGAATGTTAGTTTTCCCCCCAATTAACTCAGAGATCTCTGAGAAAATGATCCATTTTTACTCTCCATTTCCCTTCTTCTTTTGAGCATTTGGGAGTGTTCAAAAGCTTTATCTTCAATGTCAGAGCTCCTGTCTTCTGACTCCTCCATTCAGTAGAATACTGAAGGATTCTACTGTATTTCTCAAATCTTTGAGGGCTACAAGTTCTTGTCTCAATGTGTCAAAATCTTTGGTGATTTTTGTCTTTGAATTCATTGAATTCTTGAGATGACTTTTGAAATTCTCCTTGAATTTCTATTTCTAATTATGTCTCCATTCTACTCATCTTATTTGCAATTCAAATTCTGAATTTGATTTCTGACATCTCAGCCATTTGTTTATGAATGGGATTTTTTGGTGTGTGCACCATGTCGTTATTGTGGGAGTTGATCTATTTGGGTTATTCATGTTACCAGAGTTTTTCTGCTGATTCCATCCCATGATTATTTTACACCATTTAGCTAGATGAGCAGATAAGGTGAAGTTGGGTTGGGGGCTGCTAGAGTAGTGATGAACCAGCCCCATTCCCAAGATCTAGGACTGGTGTCTGTACCTTTTCCCCAGAGTTTTGCAAAGGATCCGTATAGTGTTATGGCCTCAGACACTGGGGACCTGCTTGCTGTGGTGGGGCTAAGTGGCTCTGTCTTGTTTTCAGCTGATCTCTGTCCTACCATAGTGAATGAGTTACTCTGAGTTGAAGTCACAGCTGTGGAGAAATACCAGCAATTAAGTCACTCCACCCCACATGGGCAATAATTGGAAAAGGAAAATCAAACCTTCCCACAACTACATACCCAGGTACTGCCTTGGATAGTCCTCGGATGACTGGCCCAGCTCAACAGGTCCAAATCAATTGTCCCAGTCAGCTCCGGTTTCAGGTGGGAGAGTTCAAAATGTGTCTGACAACTAGATAGCAGGGGTCTGCTGGCAGCTTAAGTATGACTCAATCTAGTGCTCTCTGAGGTCAGAAGGACCCACCCAGCAAATGAATTTGTCTGGGAAGGTTTATACCTCCTTCCCTACCTTGTACCTCTGTCACACCCAGTCACTAGTAACCCTGCAGGGCTGTGACCCAGTTCTCTTCAATGAGAAGATGCTCCAGGGGTTTGTACCTGCCTGAGTCACATGGAAATCTAAGGCCTGACAACCATGGGTGCGCAATGAAAGCTGGAGTGGTTCACTCAGTTCTAGGCTCTCCCCTGACTGATGATGTTGATACTTATATTTTCACATAATTGGTTTCTGTCCTGGCTATACTCCCCTGTGGACCAGGTGCTGTTTGTGTTCACAGAAACTGTGACTCAGCCCCGGGCTGTTCCGCTGCCCAGAGCTGATGTGTCTGTCTCCATTGCTCTCTGTGTTGGGGCAGGTACATTTAGAGGTCACACTCGGGTCTCAGTTTCTGCATCCCCCTCTCCACTTTTGTCTCAGCTATGATCCTCTAAGGGCTGGATGCTGCTCAGGCTCACTAAAGCAGTCCTAGCTCAGCCCCATCCTGGCAGTATGTCATCTCTGCACACTCATATTCTAGTCTCTGTCCTTGTTGTGCTCCGCCAATGCCGGTACTGCCTCAGACATACCATTTACTCATGGGGCCTGTGTTTCCATCCCAGATCTATTCCACAAGTGGCTGCCACTGGAGAAGGTGTCTGGCTTCCTCTGGGTGCACAGAGAGGCAGGAAGTGTTCTCCAAAATATCCCCAGGGGTGTGAGCCCTATTGTTCCTGCTATTGCTCTGTGCCGTGGGGCACTGCCTCTTCCTCTCCTATATGGTTCCCTCAGTTCAACGTCTTCTCCTTACTCCCATTCCACAGAATCAGTACAGACTAGCATCAGCCCATGCCTTGTCCACACCTCTTGAGAAAATGCCAAAGAATCTGAAGTCCATGGGGGACAGGCTTCCAGACCTCACAGCAAGTGTGAAGGGGAGTACTGGGAGTTCAAAATTGCAGGTAGAGAATATATACAGTTTTATGCCTGGCAGGAAACTGTCATAGCTCACTAGTAAGTCCTCTTTAGGGAAGGAGTTCCATTTTTAGAGAGTCTCTCCCTTGGGACAAAATAGGAGGGGATCTGAACTCTGCTCGCTTGTTTGTGTAAAGTATACTGTGAGCAGTTCTCATGGGGTAGGGAACTCCTGTCCACTTGGCGATAGATTTTTTTTATGTATTGTTTGTTCCCTTGGAGTTGCAGCTTGCCCCAACAGGACTGATGTGGGTTCTTCAACCTCTCTTGGCTCAGCTTCAAACCATCAGCTTACTTGCTAAACATCTGTCTTCAAACCATCAGCTTACTTGCTAAACATCTGTCTCCTTCTGGATGGGGGCCTCTGTGGAAAGCTGGTTCCAGTCAGCCATTGTGCCTCGACCCCGCCACTCTGATTTTTAAAAATTATATCTATATATTTTTCCCTTCTTTTCCCTTCAGTCTACCTATATTGTTCTATATGAAGTAAATTTCTTAAAGACAGTATATAGGTGGGTCATGTTTTTATTCACTTTGCTAATCTCTTTTAATTGGTATACTATTTATATCTAATGTAGTTATTGATATGTTAAAGTTAAGTCTGCCATGTATTGCTTTCTGTTTATTACCTATTCTTTATTTCTATATTTTCTTCTTCCTACCTTCTTGTGAGTTGCTTTTATATATATTTTTAGAATTCTGTTTGATTTATTTCTAGTAGTTTTGACTATTTCCTTTCTTATATATACTATATAGTATATATATATATGTTAATATTATTAAGTCTGAGAATTTAGGTTGCAAATTTGCCCTAGAAAAGGTGCTACATACCTCATTGCTGAATTATCACTATGGTCACTTTCAAAGTATTCTCCTTGGGAAGCTATGCATTGCTACCAGTATCTAGTCCACCATTCAAAGCAATTTTGGAACTCTTTTTCTGGAATGACCATTAGAGCTGTCATAATAGTACCTCTAATGTCCATAATGTCATCAAAATGTTTTCCTTTCTATATTTTCTTTATCTTTGGGTAAAGGGAAAAGTCACTGGGGTCCATATCAGGTGAGTAGTTGGGATGTTCTAATACAGTTGTTTGTTTACTTACTAAAAACTTCTTCATAGTGCCTTGTAAGCTGGTGCATTGTCATGATGCAAGCAAGGGCCATGAGTTGTTGGCCAATATTTTTAGCTGAGATTTTCCTGTTTCTCTATTTATGTTTACTTGGTCTACCATGCTTCTCACAGTCAGCTGATGATTTTGATACATAATTAGAAGAATTTTACCAATGCTTTCAACAGTTCTGCTCATTACTGGCCACCCTGACCTCTCATCATCAGTGACACTTTTCTTACCCTCACAAAAATGTTTAATCTTTTTGTACACTGCTTTATCTTAATGGCATTATCTCTATAAACTTGGACTAACAGGTCGATGATTTTGTATTCTTGACAGTTTTAACAAGAAATTTACAAATGTTTGTTCATTGTTCTAACTTAAGCTAAGCCATTCTTACAACAGCACACAAAAACATGCAACAATAATGAATGCCACTCAGAAGACACTGTCATGTGCTGTGTGGGAAAGATATACCAAGGTTATGAAACCTTATGGAGCTGTGTGTACAGTGCTGCTAATACAAGTACACGGAGGTAAGTTCACAAACTTAATTGTCAGACCTCATATATCAGTTAAAGAGATGGGCAGAACCTTATCTCTCTTTAAGTCTCTTACTTTCCCTTATTTATTTATTTTTTGAGACAAAGCCTCAAGCTATACCCCTGGGTAGAGTGTCATGGCATCACAGCTCACAGCAACCTCCAGCTCCTGGGAACAAGCACGTCTCCTGCCTCAGCCTCCCAAGTAGCTGGGACCACAGGCACCCACCACAATGCCCGGCTATTTTTTGGTTGCAGCCATCACTGTTGTTTGGCAGGCCCAGGCTGGATTGGAACCTGCCACCTTAGGTGTATGTGGCTGACGCCTTAGCCACTTGAGCCACAGGTGCCGAGCCACTTTCCCCCATTTATAATTGCCTTAAATATTTTCTCTACATACTTTGAGAACTATGTCAACCAATGTTATTAATTTTACTTCAATTATAAAACATAATTTAGAAAACTGGAGTGAAGAAGGTCTACTGTATTTGCCCATACTTTTATACTCATTCTATTGTTTTCTTTCTTGATGTTTTAAGATTCCATCTAGATGTATTATCATTTCCTTTCTGTTTCAAGAACGTCTTTTAAGACATTCTTTTTGGAGAGATCTCCTAAAATTCAGTTAGTTTTCCTTTCTCTGAGAATGTCTTTTTTCCTTTTTTTCTTCAAGTACATTCTTATTGCATAAAGAAAAAATTTTGGTTTATAATTCTTTTCTTTCAGTACTTGAAAAATATTGTGCTACTTCCCGCTGGTCTGCATGGTTTCTGATGAGAATTTTTTGTTCCTAATTGTTTATTTTTTATATGAGAGTTACTGTTTTTTTACTTACGGCTTTCAAGATTTTTCTTCTTTAATTTTCAGGAGCTTGGTTATTATGTGCTTTGGAATGCATTTATTTTTCAGGGTTTCCCCACTGTTTAAATCTGTAAGTCTATGTCTTTTGCCAATATTTTAGACATTTTAAGCTGAATTTTTTTTGTTTTTTTTTTCCCCATACTCTTTCTTCTCTCCTGAAATACTTATAACATGAATGTCAGATTTTTGTTATTAGTCCAACAGGTCCCTGGGGATTTGTTCACATTTTTTTTCAGTTACTTTTCACTGTGTTGTTCAGAATGAGTCATTTCTACAGTTCTATCTTTATGTTATTCTATTGTATCCATTCTGCCACTGATCCTCTCTAGAGAGTATTTCATTTCACTTTCAGGGTTAAGTCCTATAACTTCCATTTTTCTATTTGTATATATTTTTTTCTTTGCTGAGGTGACATACTTTGTCATTTATTTCAAGTGTAACTGTAGCTGTGTGTTAAAGTATTTTTATAGCTGTCTTAAAATCTTTGTCAGATACCTCCAACATCTATTTCACCTTGGTGTTAGTGTCTGTTGATCAACATTTCTCATTGATGTTGAGATTGTCCTGAACCTTCCTATGAGTGATTTTTCTACTGAAGTCTTGATATTGTGAGTATCATGTTATGAGGTTCTGGATTTTATTATTATTATTTTTTTATTTATCAAGTTTCCTATATTTTGCTGTGAGAGAAGGAGGCATTGTCTTGTTACTGCCAGGCAGGTGTAGAAGTTCTGGGCTCTCCAGTGGGTCTCCACTGATACCAGTGAAGGGGGAGAGTTTCCAGTACTGTTGTGCAAGGAAAAAAGTCTAAGCTACCCACTGGAAGTTCTCTGACAATACCCCAAAGAGGGAAAGGGGTGCCAAGGGGTGCCTATTCACAGCTGTGTGAGAGTGGAAGTCTAGGCTCCCCACTCAGCCTCTGCTGACAGAATTGAAGGTGGAGCCAAGGCTCTTTGCTGTGGCATTTTTCTGGAGTAAATAAGTTACTATCTAAAAGTTTTCTGTCTGGCTAGATTGCTCCTTTCCTGTTTCTTTGGATAGAGAAAGTGGATTTTGGGGGGGGGTCTTTTTATGTCTGCTAATTAATTAATTATTGTCCTATTTAGTTTCTAGGAGGCCAGCTTGTCTGAAATTTAGTCTAGGATACATAAAAGAGAAGGAATATCCAGGAAATTCAATGCGTTATTTTTCAGGTCCCAAAGTCCCAACCCTATCTGCCTTCTTCTTTCTGTCAGTGTTCTTATGTTTATTTTATATGTAATGTCCAGGATTTTTAGTTGTACTTAGCAAGAGGAATAGAGAAAAAGTGAGTCTACTCTATATGTTTCAAAAATATAAGAATTATTTTTTTAAAGCTTTGTTTTATTTCTACTGGTAAAGGAAGAAGGATAAATAGAACTTTTTTCCAATTTGCTCTCCACTGTATACATACATACTGACACCAAAAGTACTCCAACAATAAATAAAACAACCCCAAACACCTTCAAACTCCACCAGTTCTTCATATTTTGACCAAAAGAACAGATCCTGGGAGGAAGTGCAAAATGCAAAATCAAATGACTGAAAAATGCTGAACAAACATTATTATTAATATCAAAATATTTATATTATTGAACTAGTAACAGATGATGTTCTCCGTATCTGTAAAACTTTGGAACCAAATAGCTGATTTGTTAAACCTAGATGATGCCAGATTCCAAAAATCAGAAAAAATTTTACTTAGCTTCATTCTTTGATGTCTCATCAAAGTTTTCTACAAGATCTGGAATGTCATCATCTACCTCATCAGTGTCTTCTGGTTTTGGTGCTTTGCTATCCGAGACTCTTCAATATCAGCTATATTGTTCATGTCCAGTTTTTTAAGAGAACTCTGAAGCTTTTTGTCATCAGCTGTAGGTGTTCTATGTACCACCTTCTTCTGCAAGGTGTACCCTTGCCCCCTATCTGGACCTGAGCCTGAAGTTTGGCTAACTTTTCTTGATACGTGCTATTGGTAAATCTGAAGGGGGAGGGTCCTCCAACACCAGCACATGGCAAGAGCAAGATGACTGCCTCAGAAAAGACAGAGAAAGATAGCTGTAGCAGTGGGAGCCAGACCCCAATATAATTATTTTTATTGAAAGTAAACGTATTTTAAGATATGGAATTTTCTTAATTTTCTTAATATGCCCTTGTTCAAATCTCATAAGTCCTGATAAACAGTGGTACCATTTTTCCTTTCTAAAAGGTATGTCAATTTAAAATTTGGCTTTCTCTCTAAGATCTACCTAGAAAAAAATTTAATTCCTTCAAGGTCAGATTTTTATTTTTACCATTCTCACGTTAATTAGTTTTATGTCATATATCTGGTAATGTTATCTATATGAATACTGTGTTTTAAAAATAAATGTTCTTTGTGTATTCTTTTTGGGAACAGAGTTATATACATACTCATAAATATCTGGTTTGGTACTCTTGTATGTCTTTACTTAATTTATATAATTCATCTGTGATATTCTGATAAAAGTTATGTTATAGTTTCCCACCATGAATGTCTGTGGCAGTGTCATGTTGTTACTAAGTTTTCCTAAATATGTCTTTTACCCACATTGATATTATTTAGTAGATAAAAATTTATAAATGTTACATCATGTTGGTGTACTGTAATTTTTTTCAATATAAAATCTTGTTCTTGTCTCATTTATTGATTTTTGCCTTGAATTTTACTCACTAATTTTGATATTAATTTTTTCGCCACTGTTTTCAATTGTTAGTATTTCTACAGGCTGTAAAATTCATGTGCAACTTAAAATTGTACACTATTTTAAGTTGCACATGAACTTTATGGCCAACCTATGTATCTTTCCACATTTCTTTATTATCCATATTTCCTTATAATTTAACATTAGGGATATCTTTTGTGACTAGTATCTAGCTAGATTTTGTTCTTTTACACATTCTGAAAATCTTGTCATTAAAATGAGACCTTAACTAAGCCATATTTTAATGTGATCACTAATATATTTGTTCTCATTTCACGAGTACAAAATTTTCACTGGCAAAAGCTTCCTGCTTTTGGTAATGTGGGTTTGAGAGACTGAGAGACTTGGTTTGAGACCAGGCTTTGTCACTTACTGCTTTTATGACTTTGGCCAATGAGTCACCTTTCTCATCTATAAAATGCCACTATTATTAGTACCTACCTGAATAAGATTGTTGTATAGATTTCAAAATAATTTACTGAAAGCACTTAGTTTAGAGCCTGGCATAGAGAAAGTATTAAATAAATACTATAGTTATTATTGATATTGTTACTGATGTTTTGTTGTGTGACCACATATCAGTTATCAAAACAGTTTGATTTAAATCTAGATCTTTGTTTAGCAAGTTCCCTCTCAGTGGAAACAATGCATGGGTACAAGGCACACTTCCTAGGTAAAGGGTACAACTACAACTCAGACTTAATCTACAAATGCAAACAATGTAACCTAATTGTATGTACCCTTATATATTAATCTGAAATAAATAAAAAATATAGATCTTTAGTTTTATTCTACTTCCCAAGCTGTGACTATGTATCTCATCTCAACTATTAGGTATTTCAATTTTGAAATCTCTTTCTGTCACTACAAACTAAACATATCCCTTTACAACTGGCATCTTCCTATAGAATGTCTTTGATTCTATTGATGACAGTATCATTAACTTAGTGGTCTGAATGTCACTCAAAATCCATAGTTGAAACTTAATCACCAATGTGATAGTATTATGTGGGCTTGTAGGAGGGGGGGCCTTTAGGGCCTTTACTAAAGAGCTTAAGGGACTGAATCTGCCTCTTTTTTGTTTCATCCACCATGTGAGAGCATACAATTGTCACCTCCAGAGTATGCAATAACAAGGTGCCATCTTAGAAGTTGAGATACCAGGCTCTTCCCAGACAGTGAGCCTACTAGCACCTTGGTCTTAGACTTTTCAGCCTTTAGAACTGTGAGAAATAAATTTATATCATTTATAATTTACCCAGTTTGTGGTATTTTGTTATAGTCACACAAATGGACTAAGATACCTAGTCTATAAACCTTGTTAGAGTGTCTTGATTTGTCTCTCATATCTAACTAGCTAATAGCTGGCTTATAGGTGTTACTTTAAAGAACTCTGATATCCTTCATTCCCAATCTACTTTTACTACCACCAATCCATTGTATTTTCTCTACATCTTATATGTGGGTTAGTTTCTTTGAGGTTGGTGTCTACTTACTATATTGTGTACTGTCACCAGCTAATATTCCCTATACATCCTTTTCATCATCTCACTCCTTGCTCAAAACCTTTTGATAATTCAGACTTCTGAGAAAATCTTTCTAAAACATCTTTGTTTATTTTCAAGGTTTTTAAAATCTGACCTTACCTTACCAATATAATTCTGTTTATAATTATACTCCAACACGCAAAACCCACTCTGTTCAGGTTGGTCTTTTCATTGTCCTCTTCCAAGTCAACCTTATTCCTTTCTCCAGGCCTCCCTCATGGTATTCTCCTTCTAACTTAAAGTAACTTGTCTAATTCTCTCTTCTCGTCCGAATACAACCCTTTCTAAAAAACCTGGATAGTTTTCAGTTGAGAAATTTTCTCTGACAACTTAATCTCCTTCACTGTGAAATACTAATCTAAGGTTTAGTACTTTTTTACATACTGTCTTGAGTTGTATTCTATCATTCTTATGTGTTAGCTTTGCCTTTCCAATTAGACTTTATACTTTCTGAAGACAATTCTGGGAACACAGTAGTTATTGAATGGATACTTAATTGTCTTAAGTAAAGAAGAAAGACTACTCCATTTCCTCAATGCCTGTGCTTTTGAAGTACTTTGAGATGTGTCCAAAAGCCTTAATAGTTTGTCTGAATTTTGAATTATTGATAAGGGATTCTTCTTAAATGAAAGGAATTCTATGGACTTTGACAATAGAAACAGGCCTTTAGAAGCAACAAAAGAGACACAGAAAAAAGCAGTCACTTCAATATTGGCTCTAGGTCTCCAGGATCTGAGAGAACTAGAAAGCCTTTCATTAGGTTTCAAGTAAGCAATGTCAGAAAGCCCAGCCAGGGAAAAAAAAAAAAAAAAAAGCCCTGAAAGATAAACCAAAAGCCTTTTCACTTTTTCCTTGCTTGATTTTACCATTTCAGTTAGTCTTTAGAAGGAGATGCCTGGGAACTTATCTATAATCTCTTAATGCACATTAGAGTCCAATAGCTATAGAATGTACTATTACTGTCTTTTAAAAGTATTATGTGAATAAAGTTTCTAAAAATTGATCTAGAAACCAATTACCTAAAGTAGCTCCCAATAAAGTTATTCTCTGCTACATTGTTTGAAATATAGTTCTCTAATCTGAAATATTCTTGTGCATTGATTTATTTGTTACATATTTATAGTCTATCTCCATGGAAGCAGAAACCTCAGCTGCCTTAGTCACTCCATGTGCCTGGCGCCAAATAGGAGCTAATAAATACTGCTGAAAGAATAAATCATAAGGTGTACCTATCCAGTATCACTAAGATGGTGATGGGCAAAAACTATTATTTATTTCAAACATATATTCATTCCTTGCTGCACACAGCCCTTACCAAGCATGGTATGTGAGATGGGAAAGGTGATGGTGGGCTGGCCTGTCATCCTCCAACGGCTACAGAGGTAGGAGAGGTCTGTTCTAAGCATTTCCACAATCATCTTGTTGTCCAGAGCCAGGTAGAACTGTTGCTGGTCTATAAACTGAGAAAAAGAAAAAATAATAGCTTATAATAATTTACTCTTGTATTAAATAATATTTTAAAATACTCATAATGGTATTTTAGGTGTCCCAGAGGCAACATCCCCAAATTTAATGCCTAATATTTACCAAAGTATCTAGTGGCCCATTGATACACATAAATTCTGACATTTTTACACTGTGCTACAGTTTACAAAGTATTTTCAAATACACAATTTCATTTACTTCTTTATCCAGTGACTGCTTTTCTTTTTAGATGAAAAATAAGCCTAAAAGATGATATGTAGATTGGCACAGTCATATGGCTAGAAAATGGCAAAGTTAGAAATAGAATCTACAGTCCATTACTTTTGTGTATACCTATCTTAGCTACGCTATTTCAGATGCAAGGTGACAAATGGGGAGTTTATTCTTTCTTTCCAGAAAATAATGTCTTCTGCCCATACACATATATAATCAAGCTTGGCATTATAATGTAGGCTAATAAACATTAGGCTAACATTGTTTATAATCACAGCTAAACACAGTATTGGCATTTTTGTTTATAAGTGGATATTGAAGATTTCCATGCATGTACAAAGGGCCCCTCCTCCAAACAATGAAAATGTTTAATTCAGGAACTGAATAAAAAAGATTGTATTTCGTTTATAAAAGACAAATAACAGTTTTAACTTTAAAAAGTAAAGGGTATTTTTTTTTTTAATTTACTGAGGTTGGTTAGCCTTGTGACCTAAGATGTGATCAATTTTGGAAGATGTTCCATGTGCTGATGAGAAAAATGTGTATTCATTTTTGTTAGGATGAAATGTTCTGTATATGTGTGTTAAATCCAATTGTTGGATGGTTAATTTTAAGTCTAAAATTTCTTCGCTTAGTCTCTTGTTGGAGGATCTATCCAACACAGACAAAGGAGTGCTGAAGTCTCTGCCTATTATTGTGCTGGAGGTAATCAAGTTGCTCATTTCAGTGAGAGTTTCTCTTATAAATTGAGGAGCATTCAGGTTGGGTGCATAAATATTAATAATTGAGATTTCATCATGTTGAGTGTTTCCCTTAACAAATATGAAGTGACCGTCCTTGTATTTCCTTACTTTTGTTGGTTCAAAGCCTATTGTATCTGCGAATAAAATTGCCACTCCTGCTTTTTTTCTGTTTGCCATTTGCCTGAATTATATTGTGGCCTATGTATACCATGGAATACTATGCAGCCTTAAAAAAGATGTTTACATGGAGGGATCTGGAACATATCCTCCTGAGTAAAGTGTCTCAAGAATGGAGGAAAAAGTATCCAACATACTCAGTACTCCTATGAAACCTATTTATATTTACTCACACATTCTTGTAAAAAATTGAACACAACCATAGCCCAAGATAATGGAGAGAAGTGGGGGAAGGGGGTAGGTTCGAAAGAAGGAGGGTAAAAGGAAGGATCACACCTATGGAACATATGACATGGGTACAAGACATATCTGTGAAATGTAGAATACAGATTTTTTTTTTTGAGACAGAGCCTCAAGCTGTCCCCCTGGGTAGAGTGCCATGGCATTACAGCTCACAGCAACCTCCAACTCCTGGGCTCAAGAGAGTCTCTTGCCTCCACCTCCCAAGTAGCTGGGACCACAGGCGCCCGC
>CAUYTI010146171.1:0-11100 GCA_963575145.1 Galago senegalensis | reverse complement strand
AGGCGCCCGCCACAACGCCCGGCTATTTTTTGGTTGCAGCCGTCATTGTTGTTTGGCGGGTCCGGGCTAGGGATTCGAACCCGCCACCTTAAGTGTACATGGCTGGCGCCTTAGCTGGTTGAGCTATAGGCGCCGAGCCATCACACTGTTTCATACTAGGTAGTGCCTCAGTTTTGTGTAAAAGCCCGTAATAAATATTTGAGGCATAAATGAGCACATGAGTGATCCTGAGTTCTCAACAAAAGGAGGCAAGGAAACGTGTAATGCGTTTGAGAAGCAGGGAAATGTATAACTCACTCTTGAGATTTCCATTTTGTTTAATCTTGAAGGAGCTCTGATTTACAAGTGTAACAAGTGTGTTTCACTTCATTTCCAAGTACACAGGAGAAACAAAATGGTAAGGAATGACAACACCCCCCTTTTGCTATCCCTCACTTCCTAGGGGCCCATAGTCTTTAGGAGAGATAAGCAGGCACCTGAAATTCCTGGCCACCGTGCTGTAAGGAGCAGAGGGCATCCCAGCCTGGATGGGGGGGCCCTGTGTGAGGGCTGGGCTGAGCTGGGAGGCGGTATGGAATCTCACTGCAGCCTGGGATTCCAAATTACGCCTAAACCTAGGCATAGTTTTGAGGAAATTCCGTAATGATCAGCCACCAACAGGCTGGCTTCTGTAGGATTCCCTTCAAATCCCCTCAGATCCATGCCCTTTGGGGCATTCCAGCTCTGACTCCAGACCTACCTGGTTATACTTATTGAGAGTTGCCCCTCTTCTTTGGGCATTGAATTTTATCATAGTTTTTTAAAAAGCAGTCTTTAGAGTTTACTGGCTAAATATAGATGCAAACATCTATAACATAAATTTATAAATAGAATTCAACAATATATCAAAAGAATTATACACCAATCAGGATTTATTCCAGGAATACAAGGCTAGTTCAATATTTGAAATCAGTATTAGCCACCACAGGTCAGGAATGGTAATGCATGCCTGTAGCCCCAGCTACCCAGAAGGCTGAGGTGAGAGGATGTTTTAAGCCCAGTGGTTTGAGTCCAGCCTAGGCCACATAGTAAGAACCTATCTAAAAAAATTAAAAATTAGCCATCATCTTAACAAATTCAAGAAGTTAAATTACATGATCACAGCAATCACCGCAGAAGTATTTGACAAAATTTAATATTCAATCATGATAAGAACTCTCAGAAAAATAGGAAGATAGGGAGACTTCCTTAACTTGATAAAAAAAACTATAACAAGTTATAGTTAATATTACACGTAATGGTGAAAGATTGAATGCTTCCCCCAAAGGCTTCAAACCAGGCAGTAATAGATGCCTTTACTACCCTGACTAAACAGAGGGTTGGAATTTCTATCCAGTGAAATAAGGCAAGAAAAGAAAATAAGCGGTATCCAAAATCAGGAAGAAGAAATAAGACTGTCTTTATTTCCAGAGGACATGATGGTCTCCCTAGAAATCTTTTAAAAATATACAATAATACTCCTAGAACTAACCAGTGAGTTTTAGCAATGTCACAAGAAAACATGCTAAAAAAAAAATCAACTGCATTTCTATATGCTAGCAATTAATATGGGGGCACCAGAATTAGAAATACAATATCATTTATAATCTCTCAAAAACAATTCTTAGGTGGAATCTAACAAAGGTTTGTGTGCTTAAAACTAGCTAACAATGCTGAAAGAAATCCCAGTTCCTTATAGACAGAGAGATGTATTTGTGTTCATGATTTAGAAGGCTCATCAGAGTAAAGATGTCAATCCCCTACAAATTTAACGTACAGGTTTAACACATTTCTTTTTCTTTCTTTCTTTTTTTTTGAGACAGACTTTCACTATGTTGCCCTTATAGAGTGCTGTGGCATCACAGCTCACAGCAATCTCAAACTCTTGGTCTTAAGTGAGTCTTTTGCCTCAGCCTCCCAAATAGCTGGGACTACAAGCGCCCACCACAATGCCCAGCTATTTTTTTTTTTTTTTTGTAGTTGCCATTGTTTGGCAAGCCTGGGCTGGGTTCAAACTCGCCAGCACTGGTGCTGCTGAGCTATAGGCGCTGAGCTCTAACACATTTTTAATAAAAATCCCAGGAAGTTTTATGGAGGTAAAGGGAAGATTATTCTAAAATTTATATAAAGGCAGGGCGGCACCTGTGGCTCAGTGAGTAGGGCGCCAGCCCCATATACCCAGGGTGGCGGGTTCAAACCCGGCCCAGGCCAAACTATAACAAAAAACAGCCAGGCATTGTGGCGGTCACCTATAGTCCCAGCTACTTGCGAGGCTGAGGCAAGAGAATCGCCTAAGCCCAAGAGCTGGAGGTTGCTTTGAGCTGGGACACCACCACACTCTACTGAGGGCAACAAAATGAGACTCTGTCTTTAAAAAAAAAATTATATAAAGAGGCAAAAGAACTAAAATACCCAAAACAATTATAAAAAAAGAAGAAGAAAACTGAAAGAAGTAGCCTATTCAATGTCAAGGCATCTTCGTTTGGGCTGCTACAACAAAGTACCATAGGCTGGGTAGCTTATAAATAGCATACGTGTATTTCTCACAGTTCTAGAGGGTAGAAGTCAGAGATCAGGGTGCCAGAGCCGTTGGGTTGTGATGAGGGCCCTCTTTCTGGTTGAAGACGGCTATCTTCTTGTTGTACATGGTGGGAAGAGGGCAAGAGAGAGCTTTGGGGCAATTATTTATAAGGGCAATAATTTCACCCATGAAGGGTCCACCCTGGTGACCTAATTACCTCCAATGCCTTATCTCCTAATACCATGCCATTAAGGGTTAGGATTTCAATATACGTATTTTGGAGGAACACAAACATTCAGTTCATTGCACAAGCCTTATTATATAATTACAGTTAATCAGGAGAATGTGATATTGGTAGAGAGATAGATATTCAGATTAATAAAGCAGAATTGAGAACCCAGAGATAAGTACACACAAGTGATTTTTGACAATGGTACAAAAGCAACTTAAGAGAAGGATGGCCTTGTCACCAAATGGTGCGGGTGCAACTGGACATCTGCAGATAAAAATCAATCTCAACTAAGCCTAACACGTAATAAAAAAATTAACTCAGACTCAATCATGATTCACATGTGAAATGGAGAACTATAAAACTTTTAGGGAAAAAAATCAGGCAAAATATCGTGAATCAAGAGTTGACACAGAAAGGTATAACCCACAAAAGAAAATAACTTGAACTTCAGAATGAAAAACTGTTGCTCTGCCAAAGACCCTGTTAAGAGGATGAAAAGACAAGCTATAGACTGGAAGAAAATAGCAGCAAAGCACTTATCTAGCAGAGGGATCACATCCATAAAACAGAAAACCTGCCAGACTCAACAGTAAAACAACACCAGCAACAAACCTGCAAAAAATCCAATTGGAAAATGGGCTAACGACATGGAGGAACAGCTCACCAGAGATTATCCACAAACGACAAGACAGGAGAAGGTATTAAACATCAGTGTTGTTAGGACAATGCCACCCGCAATGTAGTGAGATGGCACCGAGTAGCATGGCAATGCTTAAAATAGCCAGAACACCAAACGCCAGTGAGGACTTAAAGAAACTGGATCACTCAGACATGGCTGTTGGGAGTGTAAAATGGGACAGTCTCTCTAGAAAACAGTTTGGCAGCTTCTTCTCTTTCTTTTTCTTCTTCTTTTTTTAAATATTCAGCCTCCATAGAGACTGTCAAAATTTGCCAGTAACAACTATATCACTAGTCATCATAGCAGGGTACTGGGAAACATTTTCAATTGGCAATAATTGCAGTTTGGATAAACCTCATTGGCTGAGATATTGCCGCTGCAAAAGCTGTTTCTTAACATCTAAACACGAAATTACCACACGATCTAGATACTGTACTCTAGGGCATTGATCTCAGATAAGTGAACACATATGTTCATGCGAGAACTTGCACACAGATATTCACAGAAGCTTTATTTACAACAGTCCTCCGGTGGACACAACCCAGATGCCCTTCGACTGAAGAAGGGTTAAGCACTCTGTGGTCCCTCCATGCCAGGGAATCTGCTCAGAGCACAATAGGACGGCAACTGACACACACAACAACGAGGTTGAATCTCCTGACAGTTGCGCTGAGTGGAAAAAAGCCAGTCCTAAGAAGTGACATACTGTATAATTTCATTTATATGACATTCTTGAAAGGACAAAATTACAGAGGTGGAGAATAGATTAGTGGCTGCCAGGAATTAATAATAGGGTAAGGATGGAAGGGAAGTAAGTGGGCCTGTAATAGGGGAACACACAGGATCCTTGTGCTGACGGAATGCCCTGTATCTTGACTGTCTCAATGTCAATATCCTGCTTATGATATTGTACTGTTGTTTTTCCAGAATGTTATTATTGGAGGAAACTGGCTCTATTACTTTTTTTTCAGGTTCCCCCATGGCCTCTGATTCTGTATAAATCTCTGTATTATTTCTTGCAACTGCATGTGGATTTACAAGTATTTCAACATAAAAAGTTTAATTAAAAAAGAAAAGCACCCGCCATTATCTATCTTAAAATATTTTTATCTTTCTATTTAATTTCCTTAAACCTGTACATAATTTTACATAAATGCACAGGATTCATTTCAAATGCAGTCTTTTTTTTCTTTTGATTTGCCCCTCTCCTTCTTCCTCTTTAGGTCTTTGCCCACATCATCACCACCCTTAACTGTTGTTCACAGCCTTCTGTAGCAAAAATAAATAAACCACAGACAATGTTAGTAGATAAGCGATAGATTTGAAAAAAATATGACAATGCAGACGACAGTGTCAATATCATTAATATTCAGAGATCTTAGGAATTCACAAGGAAAAAAAACAACCAACAGAAAAAAATGGGCAAAGATTTGAAGGAATGATCACAGAAGAGTAAATTCAAATGGTCAGCCTACCAACGTGCATGTGACAAGCTGCTCCAACTCCCCAGCAGCCGGGGCAAGCCACGAGGAAGGAGCAATAGACATCACTTTATACCCATCACACCTGCAAAAGAGGAAAAAGAAAATAAAATCACTGTCAGGGAAAGGAGGGCAAAAGGCTGTGGAAATGTGATTATTAACAGCAATCTGGCAACAACTATCATAACTTAAATATACTCTGTAATACCCTTTAAAGATTCATTGAGCTATGAATGTAAATAGTATGCACTTTACTATTTGTAAATTATATCTAAATAAAAATTAAAAATCTGGCCTGGTATGGTCACTCATTCCTGCAATCCTGGTATGGTCACTCATGCCAGCATTCCAGGAGGGCAAGGCAGGCAGATTGCATGAGCTCACCAGTTTGAGACCAGCCTGCACTAGAGCGAGACCCCGATCTCTAAAAATAGCTGGGCACTGAGGTGGGCACCTGTCATCCCAGCTACTTGGGAGGCTGAGGCAAGAGAATTGCTTGAGCCCAAGAGTTTGAGGTTTCTGTGAGCTATGATGCCATGGAAGTCTACTGAGGGCAACAAAGTGAGACTCTGTCTCAAAAACTAACACAAAAACAAGAACAAGTCTCGGTGCCAGCTGTATACACCAGGGTTGGTGAGTTGGAACCTAGCCTGGGCCAGCTGAACAACAATGACAACTGCAACAAAAAAGGTGGCCAGGCGTTATGGTGGGTGCCTATAGTCCCAGCTACTTGGAAGGCAGAGGCAAGAGAATCACTTAAGCCCAAGAGTTTGAAGTTGCTGTGAGCTATGATGCCACAGCGCTCTACCAAGGGCAACATAGTGAGACTCTGTTTCAAAATAAATAGATACATAAAAACAAACCAAAACCCCAATAAAAATGTCTATGCTTTGCTCTAATAGTCCTGTTTTGGAAATCTATCCCATGAACCAAAACCACCATTGGTACATAAGGACATTGGTACAGAGATATTTATTACAACCTTGTTGTGATGAAAGAAATGGAGAATAAAGAAATTGACCATAAATGGAGGGATAACCACATCGTGGAGTATGGTGCAACCATTAAAACAAACATATCTAAGTCACACAGACGACCTGGAGTATTTCCCTAAGGATTTGTTGAGTGCAAAAAGCTTGTCATAGAAAAGTTTGAATAGCGTGGTCCCATTTTATGAAACCACTGCCAAGGAACCCCGTACCTACAGCTATGTGCCCGCATGTACGTGAACATCCATCCCTCCATTCTTCACTGTCTTTTCCCACACTCCTTGAGGGGGTTACCAAGTTCAGCCTCCCAGAGAGAGTGAAGATGTATCTCGCCTCCATTTGGGTGGGGACTTGGCGAATTAGCACCACTGTCTGTCACTTAACCCCTCAGTCTGTCACAATTCACACGTTAGTGAAACTGCCTTGGCAGTGTGCGAAGGTCTCTGTTAACACCACCCACTTCTCGGTGACAGTTTCAGTAACTTACTGTCACCCACAAACAGCAGAAGACTCTGGAATGGAATCCTGCTGCTAAGTTGTCAGCCCATCACTCTTTCCCATCGCATCTATTTTTGCTGCCTTTTTATGGAGCCACCCCTTTCCCCACCCCAATTAAAATACATTGAGTTTCTATTTAAAGTTGTTCTCAAACGTTTCAAATATTCTGGGGTAATGGTATAATAAGTGGGTGTAATGTCTGTTGAGTCTGGTGGGTGGTAGGCATTACACACATTAGCTTCTGAGTGGCAGCTGGAGGAGGAGCTCCGGGGAGAGGAAGAAGAAGGAATGAGGCCAGGAGAAGGGACCAGCTGGTAGGAAGGGATGCTCTCCTCCCTTCCCACGTCCCGCTCAGGCTGAAGGTGCCCTTTCTTGCATTTTATTCTTAGGAGGAGGCCTGAGAACAGAGGCCAACTTTCTCCTTCCCCAGGGAGAAGACATTTAATGTCAAAAAACAGTAAAACAATTTAATCATTAAAAATAATTAGACCAAGCATATCATCCCAGCAATTTGGAAGTTCAAGGTGGGAGGATCACTTGAGGCCAAGGGTCTGAGACCAGCCTGAGCAACACAGTGAGACCCCATCTCTACAAAACACAAAAACATTAGCCAGCTGGGGTGTTGCCCATCTGTAGTTCTAGCTGCTTGAGGGGCTGAGCCAGAGGGATTGCCTAACTTTGGAGTTGGAGGTTGCAATGAGTTATGATTGTGCCACTGTACTCCAGCCTGGGTGGCAGAGTGAAGCCTTGTTTTTTTAAAAAAAAATAATAATTTAAAAATTGTTATAAAATTAATTACATTACCAGTACACACCTATTAAAATGGCCCCAATCGCCATAGAAACTGCTAAGAAACTAAAAACTAATGGTCACAATTTTAAACCCTAAAGTTTTGAATTGGTTAGTAACATAACAACAGCTCTCTGATGCACTGGCAATCCTGGAGCTGCCCTTCCTCAAGACTCCATGTGATGTGAGATTAAAAAAAAAAAAAAGGCCCAAATCAGGGCTTTGGAGCAACAGGAGCTCTTGTTCCTTCCTGATGAAATGCAAAATGGTACAGCTACTTGGAAAGACAGTTTGGCAGTTTCTTACAAAACTAAATATACTCTTTCCATATGCTCCATCAATCACACTCCTAGGCATCTACTCAAAGAAGGTGATAACTTGAATCCACAAAATCCTGCACACAGATGTTTACAGCAGTTTTATTTAAAATTGCCAAAACTTAAAAGCAACCAAGATCCCCCTTCAGCAGGTGAGTGGATAAATGCTGGCACATCCAGACAATGGAATATTATGCAGTGCTAAAAAGGAAGAGCTATCAAGCCATAAAAAGACATCAAGGAAACTTCAATGCGTATTATTAGAGAAAGAAGCCAATCTGAAAAGGCTACATACTGCACCATTCCAATACAGGACACTCTGGAAAGGGTCAGAGGGTAGGTATTTTCACCCTCTACCAGTCTTCCAAAGAGTTGTACTTCTTTATCCTTCCACGGAAGAGAATTCTGGTTGCTCTAAAGCCTCATCAACACTCTTTCTTGTCAGTTTTTTTTGTTTTTCTTTTTTTCTTTTCCTGCTAGAATGTTTATTTCGGCTCAGTACATAAAGGGGGGGGGGCGTTTGGCAGAAGGAAGGAGGGTATGAGGCGGGATCCCACCCAGTGTGCACATTGTGAGGGTGCACAACACGCCCCCTGGGCGAGGGGCTCCTCTACAATTGGAACCCTACCCTGGAAGTGAGAACGGTGCAATCTGAAAATTGTATCCTCATATTAATTTGAAAAAATTTTTAAAAATACCCTTCCCCAAAAAAAGAAAGAAAGAAAGAAAACTTTTGGGCTTCCAAGAGCAGCCTTCACTCCTAGTTAACAGAGATATTCACAGTCAACCCAGTGACCAGGTGAGGACACTCATAGCAAGGTGATCTGTGATTTGCTGTAATGGAGGCAGTAAATTTGCCCCTCCAGCAGGTTGGGTAAAGGACAGTGCGTTCCATCAGCGGAAAGTAACCAGCTGCTGCTCCAGGCCGTCTGGCCCCCGAGATCTTCAGGGCTTTGCAGGCACAGCTCCCTATAAATCCAGTAGGAACCTAGAGCCTGAGTCTTTATTGTCCATAAAATCATCCCCCTCTTGGTGCCCAGATGTGGTGATGGAGACTGAGGAGACCTGGGAGAGATTTTAGGATGAGAGGAGCTCAGAGAGATCAGATAATATAGCAGATAATAATAATTTCTGCCGAGAAATTGCAGACATAAGGGCCCATGGCTGGGTCTGGGCAGGGCCTGGGAATGAGCCTGGGTCTGAGATTGGGCTTGGACCTGAAAATGGGCCTAGGAATGGACCTGAAGTTGGGTCTGGACCTGGGTATGGTCTTGGACCTGGGAATGGGCCTAAGGTTGGGCATCGGCCTCGCATGGGGCCTGGGGTAGCAGGGACTCCCTCCTGGGTGCTGTACTCTGGGCACCCCCAGGCCTGGTGGAGGCTGCAGTCGGTGTTGGGTTCTGTTGCTGGGAAGATTCCTGTGGGGCCAGGCAGAGGGACGCTCGGGAAACGTGGGCCCTGCGGGATGATGGGACGGCTGCTGCTGGGGGCACGGGCCCTGGGGCAGATGGGTGCAGCCAAGGCTCCTTAGGCTCCTCAGGCTCCCTGACCATGACCTCCATGGCCTCGGCGCCCAGAAGGTTCTTGGTGGATCTGCTCCCAAGACTGTTTGGCCCTGGGTTCTTGAACCATACCTGCACTTGGTACTCCTGCATGTTGAGTTGTTCTACCAGGGCTTGGCGATCCTCGTGGGTGGGGTACTTCTTCACCTCAAAGTGTTTTTCTAGCTGTCTCTGCTGTTCTTTGGTGCAGACAGTGTGCTCTCCATGCTGCCTCTTTGGGGTGCCTGAGGTCAGTGGGATTCCCTGGGAATCATTAGGATCGTCCATGCTGCTCCTGCAGTGTCCTGAACTATCTTGTCAATTTTTAATTTTAGCCATTCGGGAGGGTATGTAGAAGTATCTCACTGTAATTAAGGTGTTTTCCCCTAAAAAGGAGTGATATTGAGCACCCTGGGAAGCATCTCGTGTAGAATGTCTTTGAATTACCAGACCTCTACATTTCCTTATCCCTTTTCTTCCCAGTTGGTTTTAGAATACTTCTTTGAGCCAGATGTCAGAACTACAGTTCTTGCAATTCAGAATTAAGGAAAACATGTCAAATAAGCTGGCTGTCCTGATAACACATTTCTACCTTACACTGGTTCCCAACCTTAGGGATGTGAGTGATAAATTAAGAGGAGCTTGGAATGGTTAGAAGGGAAGTTGAGAATTTATAGACTGAGACCTTAGAACCTTGGAGAACTGGAACAACACGTCTGTGGGTAGAGGTTTGATACGGGAAGGGCCCCAAGAGCTAAACATGAGACCCAATATTTTGCTCATAGTTGTTCACATACAGCACTGAGACAATTTTCAAGAGACTTTTCCTCATCAAATTTATGGTCAATCATACATTAATTTTCCTAAAGGAATGGGGAAGAGGTCAAGATAGTAAAAGCCCCCAACAAATCCTTTACATTATTTGCACATTGTAATGTGCATGTTGATCACCCAGGGACCTTGTTAAAATGAAGATTCTGATTCTGCAGGTCTGGGGTAAAAATCTGCATGACTAACAAGCTCCCAGGTGATGCTGCTGCTTCTAGTCTGCAGAATACAGTTCGAGTAGCAAGAGTTTAAAATTTTAGACTCTGCATTCTTTACATGGAACTTCTAATGTTTTTCTTAAGGAAGAGCTGTCTGAGGGACTGCCTAGACCAACACTTTCTTATTCACTCCTCATTCTTTTCATTGGTTACATTTGGCTAACAGTGCCCTCATAGCTCTGCTCAGATTTAGTTGGTTGACCTCTTAGTCTTTTTGTGTTGCTATAAAGGGCTACTTGAGGCTGGGTAATACATAAAGAAAAAAACGTTCTTTGGTTCATGATTCTACTGGCTGGAAGATTAGGTCTCTGATTAAAGCTGCTTCCACTTGTGGCAGAAGGTAAAGGGGAGCTGGTGTGTGCAGAGATCACACAGTGGGAGAGGAAGCAAGGGAGAGGGTGGTGCCAGGCCTTCAAAAATAACCAGCTCTCGTGGGAACTGTTAGAACTGACTTGCTTCTCCTCCCTGAGGTGAACACGAATCTATGCATGACCCAACACCTCCCCTTAAGTCCCACCTCCAACACTGGGGATAAAATTTCAACAGGAGGTTTGGAAGGGTCGAATATCCAAACCATAGTAGTTGCTAAATGCTGGCCTCCTCATCACATGGGGAATTCATTCTTTTTTTTTTTTTGAGACAGAGCCTCAAGCTATCCCCCTGGGTAGAGTGCCATGGCATCATGCTCATAGCAACCTCCAACTCCTGGGCTCAAGCGAGTCTCCTGCCTCAGCCTCCCAAGTAGCTGGGACTAGAGGTTCCTGCCACAACGCCTGGCCATTTTTTGGTTGCAGCCATCATTGTTGTTTGGAGGGCCCGGGCTGGGGATTCGAACCCGCCACCTTAGGTGTATGTGGCTGGCGCCTTAGCCGCTTGAGCTACAGACATTGAGCCAGGAATTCATTCTTTATAGGTACTGTGTCTTATTCAATTGTACAGCTCAGAGCTCTTTTCTTGGTAGGTATTTACAAAGGCATTTGGGTTGATGA
>CAUYTI010146170.1:0-16465 GCA_963575145.1 Galago senegalensis | reverse complement strand
ACAGGCGCCCGCCACAACGCCTGGCTATTTTTTGGTTGCAGCCGTCATTGTTGTTTGGCGGGTCCGGGCTGGGGATTCAAACCCGCCACCTTAGGTGTACGTGGCTGGCGCCTTAGCTGGTTGAGCTATAGACACCAAGCCGATCACTTCCGTTTTACAAGAGAGGAAAACAAGACCCAGAAAGTTAAAGTCACCTGTAATGTAAAGCCCACAAATAGAAATGGCAAAGACTAGATTTCTGAATGGAAGTAATTTGTTTAAAATCAGGTCATTTAAAAAAACCTTACAGTCGCCACCCTAAATATGTACTTAAATTAAGAAAAAATATGAAAGATCAGAGAAACAAACATATTCATTATGATACGTTATTTTCTTTTTGTGGGATATAGAAACTTCTATTTTAATTTTTAGCATACTTTAACTTTTTATATAGGAAATATTTAAAATGTGAAGAAAAGATTTTCTATTTTCTTAAAAGATAAACATTCAGTATATAAGAATAATTTTTAATATTTTCTAGATAAATCAGAATTTCTATTTTATGTTCCTATGAAACCACACTCAAACCAACACACAGTATTAGATTACAGACCCTTAAGGTTTGTTTTTACGTTAATGTTATATATTTATTTCTTTTTGTCTTGTCTTTTTTTTTCGAGACAGAGTCTTACTCTGTCACCCTGGATGGAGTGCCCTGGCATCATCATCATTGTAGCTCACAACGACCTCAAATTCTTGGGTTCAAGCAAATCCTCTTGCCTCAGCCTCCCAAGTAGCTGGGACTACAGGTGCCCACCATGATGCCCAGTTAATTTTTCTATTTTTTTTTAAAGTAGAGATAGTGTCTTGCTCTTGCTCAGACCTCTAACTCCTGGGCTCTGGAGTTGGGCTTGCAGAGTGCTCAGATTACAGGCATGAGCAACTTTGGCTGGCCAATATATATTTATTTCTTTTGCTAAATTTTGACCAACTAGGAAAAGCAGAAATACTTAAATGGCTAAGGATGTAGGAGCTACATTTAAGCACTTGGGGTTTGGGAACACGTCCTGTGAGTGAATTAACCTTGAGGATGAACTTGAAGCTTGGCCCTTTGGGATAATACCTCATGGACAAGAATGAACTGCATTGGATCGTGGCACGCTATTATATGTCTGTATATTATGTGAATTGCCCTTATAATTGATATCAAACACATAGGACCAAAAGTTGTAATTCACAAACGTAATGACAACAGCGTCTCATAATTCACAGACTTTCTGTCACAGCTGTGAATGATTACTTTTCTGTGCAAACCATGTTAAAGGGGAAAAACAGGTTTTAAAATGGATGTAGGGTTTTGAAGAGTCCTTGTTCCAGATACTTTATTTCTTTAAAAAAAAGATAATTAAATTTACTAGCAATCTTACTGTTTCCCCCTGGATTAAAATCAGTGGTTAAGCTTAAAGGCTTTTAAGCTTAATTTGTAATTTTGTATCACCAAATGAACAGTAACATTTAGTCGTTGAAGTGGAGATAATCGTGAACCTGACTGTGTTTCCTTCTCATCTGACATACCAATAAACAGTGTCCTCCCTCATATGTAGGGTAGAAAAGTCAAGTGCAACTTTTTTCTCATTTTTTTCATTGTAACTATCCTAATTAAGGATGGATGGATTAATACTACTTTAAAAAGATTCAGAGAAGGGTGGCACCTGTGGCTCAGAGGAGTAGGGCACCAGCCCTATATGCCGGAGGTGGCGGGTTCAAACCCAGCCCCAGCCAAAAAGAACTGCAAAAAAAACAAAAACAAAAAAAATAAAAATATTCAGAGAATCTGAACCATCTACTCTCTGTTTGTCCCTTTTATATATGTTTTTTTTTTTAGTGTGGTTAGTACCCCTGAAAGTACAAAGTATTCTATTTTATTCAACAAAAGCATTAGTATAAATACTTTATATCTTTTATCATCAAATTTTATGGAGGGTTTAATAAAGCCGGCCTCCAGTGGACAAGCTGATGATTGAGTTTTGGATACAGGGTGTATACCTGCATGCACTGCACACGTGACACACCTGTGTATATAATAGACTTTAGGGTAGGAGAAATCAGAGTACCAGGGCTTCATTAAGCTTAGGCATTATCTAAGTGATAAGCTTGTATTCCTGGCAAGAGTGGAAAGACTTGGGAAAAGCTTTTGGGTTAAAGCTGTTAGTTTATAGACTTAGAAGCAAGTGATCTTAGCGGGGGGTTGGGGGGTGGATCAGAACGATCTTGTAGGAGCTGGCAGACTGGCCATGTCATCAAGGAACACAGGTAAACTCCCAGGTCTGGCATGCTAGTTTGGAAAAAACTAGCTAATTTTACATTCTATACTGTGTGTTATTTTAAAACTGAGTTGATTATTAAACAGTGAAGGGAGAAGAAATGTTGAAGGAATGTATTGGCTGCATGCATGATGTGCTTACTTCTCCTTCCATGGGTTTTTTTTTTTCATTCAACAGACATTTTGGAGCACCTGCTCGATAGGGAGCACGTGGTCGAAACTGAGTCTAGAGTAGAGTTTAAGCTGTAAGAGGCAACACTGAAGATGGTCATTGGGAATTTTTCACCTAAAGAACTGGTATTAGAGGTTTCATAAACTCATATTACTATGATATAAAACTTACATTAAGCATATACACCCACATATTTCTTAGTGCATCTATAGATTTTTGCTAGATTTTGTAGTAGTGAGAGTGAAATAGATTTCAGTCAACTGGGTGGAAAGCTGATCTACAAGAGTAGATATGCAATTAGAGTATTTAAAAATAAATCCATTTTAAGGCTTTAGCATTGTATTCAAATCTGAGCTTCCCTGCATGTTCATTATACGGCCTCCTGGGAGTTGACCATGGTAAGCCTCACTGATCTCACCTGAAATATGGGGATGATAAGATTGTTGAGAATATTCAATGAGGTGATGCACGGAGTGGTCTTAGCAGAGGTGGCACATAGTAAGTGTTCAGTAACTGTTACTCACCTCCTCCTTCTCCACCATCATCCTCAAGCACTTTGCTTTAATGCATAGAATAAATGGTTTGTAACTAGCTTGTAATTATTTATAATAAATCAGTTCTTTTGGGTGGCTTGATGGTGTTCATTCTAAGTAGTTTGAGCATTCCTTCCAAGGATATAAACTTGCTAGGAAAATTTATACTTTACACATCATGAAATAGCTGCATCCAAAACTTCATTCAGGGCAGTGCCTGTGGCTCAGAGGAGTAGGGCGCTGGCGCCATATGCCAGAGGTGGTGGGTTCAAACCCAGCCTCAGCCCAAAACTGCAAAAAACAAAAAATAAAACTTTCATTCAAATTTTCAGAAATTTCTAAAAGTCAGCTCATGAATTATATTTTCTTAAACAATTTCACATTGGCTTCTTTTCTTTCGTTTATTGTCTAGGTTGAATTGGTCAACAAGGATGAATCATTTGAAATAGAAATAGTAATAGCCTTAAAAGTAGCTAAGTTAGAGTTAAGCTGTATATTCAGAACTAAGTTCAGCCAGTGGTGATTGGTGAGGAGCAGACAGGGGATAATAGAGACAAGCTTTCTGAGTATCCTGATATGGCCATTTGTTTGAGAGTCACTGCTAGACTTAGGAAAACATGTTTGAAAAATCACAGTAAGATGGATGTGGTCCACCTTAAAAGACAATAAAAATTGAAGGATCAAAGAGGCTCTTGACCCTCCTATCAGCAACAGTCCTGCCAAGAAAGAAAAAGGGAAAACTTCTCATGCAAGTTGGGAAGGGTGCTTTCTCATTAGCTCAGTTTTTAAAAGGGTATGTTCAAAAGTAGAATAAATATATCAAATCAAATGTCAACTAAGTGTGAGAGTACAATGTAGACATTTTCAGAAACGCGAGATATCAAAAATCTATCACCGTGCCTTTTCTTAGGATCTAATGGAGGGTGTCACTCCGCCAACATAAGGGAGTAAACTAAGAAAGAGGAAGCCTGGGGTCCAGTGATCAGATGACTGAGCTTGTGAAATCTGGCTCACTCTCTGGTGCTTTCAAACCCCATGGTTGTAGGTGGCACCTGCTGGGACTGTGACCCCCAGGAACCCAGCCACCTGAGGATTGCTTGCTAAAGGGAAACCTGGGAGATTAACATTTGTTCTGCAAAGTCCAGTAGCCCTTCTCCGCGTGAAGAGTTTCAGTGAATGACGGGACTGATCTCATTAAGGTTTCTTCATATGTGTCAAACTGAGTTCCAGATATTTGGCCAGATCTAACTGTTTCACCTTCAAGCCTGGGCTTGATCTCTACTCTCTCGTCTTCTCGCCTACATTCCGGATTTACACCTCTGGGTGAGAATTTGGGGGTTATTGAAACACAAGGAAAACCAAGAAAATAAGAAGTAATAGCAGGTATTAACTGTGAAGAGGAACAAAAAGTAGTGCTGAAAAAGTTACCACAGAGCACGTGATTGAGCTGTGAATGGCAGGCATGAATCATGAAAACAGAAACTTTGATAGCAAGAACTGTGACATAGTAAATGGACAAGCAGAGGAAGCAAGCAGGAGACAGAAATTGTGAATGTGATATGTGTACGGGGGTGTGTCCAAGTTCTGTGTGCCTGAAAGAACTCAATTTCCATTGACATTGGCGCACAATCATAAATTTAAAGATGGATAAGCCTAAAACTGAAAAATTAGGAAGCAATAGCACAGAATTTTCTAAAACAGTAGAAAATGATGGCTTTGCAGAGGAGAAGAAGGTGGTGGGGCTGAGGGACTGCTGCTTTTTTATACCAACTCCTAGAACTCTTTCTACTTTTTATTTTTACACAGGGGTCTCACTCTGTCATCCCGGCTAGAGAACAGGGGCTCAGTTGTAGCTCACTGCAGCCACAGACCCCTGGGCCCAAGAGATCCTCCTGCCTCAAATTCCTGAATATCTTTGACTTTGATATAATAGAAACTAAATTAAAAAACATATATATGTAAAATATATGTATATGTAATTTTAAAAAATAGAGCAAGGGCACACATAACCACAGGTGGGTAGTTGACCCAAAGGTGACGCAAATCGTGTCACCCAGCCCAAGCCAGAGTGAGCTGGAAACTAGCAGAATGTGTGTCTGTCTCCTCTTCCCTCCCTCCTCCCATTCTTTCCTCCTCTCTCTGTTACAAACCAGGAGAAGGTGAACAGAGATATCCACTGTGGTGTGAGATAGTATAGGATGGAGGGGGGAGAGTCTTTAAACGTGCCCAGCTGACATGAGTACGAGGGTGAAGGGAACACAGATATTTTACGTTTGTTTTTCCTTACGTTCTAGTAAACTGCATCTTACGATGATGAAATGCAGGGAGAAAAGAATTAACTCTCGGTTAATTTTGTGTTATGTACATATAAATAACATGCACATTTTAGTTTTTATTGTATCCAAGTCAGTGATAGGCAGATGGACAAAGGACCTAAGAAGCTCTAAGCTGGTCAGTGTGTCCCGTCCACATATCTGAGAAATCTGTAGTAAATTATTAAATAAGGTTTGGGAGCGCCCTGCAGAAAAAGTGAGACTCGGCACAGGTTCCCTGAGCCTTACCACACACTTGGATTTCATCACGGTATTTCAGTTGTGTAGATTTTTATTACTGTCCATCACCTAAAATAATTCTGATGTTTTGGCGTAAAATTTATACGATTCATCATAAAATGACACTTACCCTCTTCTGCGGGGTCGGCTGTGTCCAGCCCACAGTGGATGGGTTATTCTTCAGTTGACAGTAAGCTTTTCCTCTTGATGAATTTAGGTTTTTTGGAATTTGGTGTGACATTACTTGTTACTGTCGTTACTTGCACAAGCATCTTTTTCTAACGCCCTACTCGTTATTTTCTCATGATGAATTTGTCAGCTGGCTCGGGGATTTAGGGAAGAGGACCTCTGAAAAGTGGGAAAAGGTCTCCAAAGAAAATCCCAGCAATACAGCCCAAGTTAGCCTGTCACTACTAATAATCACTACCGAAGTGCTGCCTCCAAGTCCCCTCTGAGCACTACGCTCTGTTACTTGTGATACTAGAGGTGTCTGACTCACTCATGGATTCATGGGGAAGTTTTTGCACCTTCCTTTCTCGGGGTGTCCCAACTTGCAGCCAGGGAGGCACCCGCAGATTATTTGAGGCCTATTTTGCTTATCTGTGGTGTTGGAGATCATGAAAATTATGTACGGACCTTTTTCTTTTAAGAAAAGTTTTAAGCCAGGTAAGGACGTCAGCTGATTTGCCATTAGTCAAGGCACTCTGACTATAGATGCCAGATACCATACTGAGGAGCAGTGCTGGGGCAGGTGGGTCTACAGCGGGCTGGCAGGGAGATGATAAGGGCCCAAACTGAGGTAGCACACCAGCAGGTCTTCTAGGTGTACAATTAAAATAGGCTAATTGGTACCTAATAGTAAATAAAAATTCCAACAAAATGAATGTTTACTTTACAGATATCAATGGAATTAAAATCATTATGTTTTATAAGTGGGTTACTATGAGTTTAATGTGGACCATATTAGTGTCATTCACGTGCCGTGTAAGAATCCTTTCATTCTTTTTTCTTCTTTTCTTTTTTTTTTTTTTTTTTTTTTGACAGAGTCTTATTCTGTTGCCCTGAGTAGAGTACCATGGCATCCTAGCTCACAGCAATCTCAAACTCTTGGGCTCAAGTGATCCCCTTGCCTCAGCCTCCCAAGTAGCTAGAACTACAGGTGCCTACCACGGGCCCAGCTAAAGAATCCTTTCTGTACTACTCCCCCTTTTCCTATAAGGGGGGAGTACCTTAAGATTAAAAAGATTTTATTTATAATCTAATAGCTAGATTCTGGATTCTGAAACATTTCTTACCCACTGCAAGGAGTTCCTTATACCAAATCACTGAGCATAAAGGTTAACCAACCTTTACTTACTCACTGTGTTAATTTTCCTGTTGTGCATAATAAGTTACCACAAATTAAAATACCCACTTTCATTGTCTGAAAGTTTTCACAGGTCAGGGAATCAGGGCCCAGCTTACCTATATTCTCTGCTCCAGAACATACAATGCTGCCATCAAGATCTGAGACTTGGGGTCCTTTCCCAGTCTCACATGCTTATTGGCAGGATTCACTTCCTTGTGGTTGTAGGACTGGGGCCCTCAGCTCTCGTCCGTGGTTTCCTGCCACATGGCCCTGACCACGGTCATTTCCCAGCATATCAGCTTGCATCTTCAAAATCAGCATGAGACTCTCTCTGGAATCTTACATACTGTATACTGAAACCTTATCATGAGAGAGCCGTACCAAGTAACCTTGTTATGGGCGTGGTCAGAAACAAGTCACAGACCCTTCCCTCACTTGGGGTGAAGGGCCTGGACGAGCACCCCGTGATAGAGCAGATAGATACGTGGAAGTATCTGCCCAGGAGTCCCAGGAAGTTACGCTTATCTCAACAGTGTGTAAAGTTAATTTTGCTGATTTTGCATCTGCTGGTGTTTTTTTTTTTTTTTTTTGTGACAAGTATTTATTAATGACACTTTTATAACTGTGTAAATACTTGATTAAAAATTTAAGCCTTGTGTTACTGTGTTTTTAACGTTGACCGAAAGGGATAGTAAAACAGGTAGTGTGAGATTATTAACATACTGTTATTTTTAAATAACACTGTAAGATAATATAGTTTGGGATAGAAAAATAAGATTTATCTCCCTCTGGTGTTAAAATTGTGATTCCTCTTGATAGGAGTTATTTGCAGCTGACTGGACGTGTATATGATTCGCGATGTTAAGTGAGGGCCCTTACTATTTAAAAGTATACTGATATGAGATACTTTCTTTAAAGCTTTATGAGTTCATTTAAAGACAAAGAAAAGAATGGAAGATAAACTGAAAACTTTATGTGGTCATATATAAAATGGTCCTATATCCTACTTCAACTGTTTTTTTGAGTGGCTCAAGTCAAACTTCACAGATTTCTCCTTATTCTTTTGCAACTGGGGTTGATTCTTTTGGAAGTAAAAGCAGCAGGTGCAGGCAGAGTACTTTCATCTCTGCCTGGGATTCCCCTAAATTTTGGTGAAGAGTGAAAATATACAACAAATGAAGCCATCTGCCACTCCTGACCAACTAGCCCCTAATGTGCTGTTGGGAACAATGCTGGGCCTTCGGAGTCAGCCCCTGGACAGGGGTCCTGCTGGGAGTCATTTTGGAGGGTAGGGCACACCCTGTCAGCACACATTCTGGGATATGATCTCACCAGCCAGTATACGGAGATCACAGAAGCTTTTAATTTGCGTTTAATTACCCCTTCAAAAACTGTCCACTGTATCTTCAGTAGCTATTGTATAAAAATCAACCACCCACGTGTGTGTTTTTTTGACATCTGAAACAGACTTAACCTTTTCAAATGCTAAATATAAAAATATTCAGTTTTTTACTTCTCTTCTTTTTTCCATGAAATTCTCTGCAAAAGAAGATAATATGAATAAAAAGGATCATTCTGTTTTCTCTGATTGAATCTTTATAGTAATTTTCATTTTTTGAAAGAAGCGTTTGCACCGAAACATCCAAGGTGCCGTAGCCTATTAATCAATGAGGATATCCATATCATCCTTTACTTCACATTAAAGCAATTTAATGGTATTTTCAGTGAGTCTTCTTATTGCATGTTTAATAGAACAATTTTATTGCTGTATTAAATATTTTGTGAATTTTTGCAGTTTAACCAAAAAAATTCCAAAGTAACTTATCCTCAGAGGTGAATTCTCGGAGCTGTGACTGATAAACGTCGGTCTCACAACAACCTTGCGGAAGCCACTTTCCTTTGTCAGGTTTATGAGCCGACATCTGCTTGACTGACAGATGTCAGCGTAGTTAAGATGCAGTTTAATTTGGGAGTGTTCATCTCAAAAAAGCTCACATTTTAATCATTTGCATTCGAAAAAGAAATATGCCTACCACCATTCATGTAATGGGCTCCTTCCTGGTGAAGAAGCAGGAGCGCCCAGAACTAGTCGCTGTTTGGGTTGGGCCTTGTACGGCAAAGAGAGATCGCAAACTTAGTCATTGTGACCATTTTGTGAGCCATTGTGACCCGTCAAAAAAGCAGCTTATCGATTAGCAATGGCTGACATTTCAAAATGGTCATGAAGAAAAATGTTATTGGATTTATTAAGGTTTCTCATCAGCTGTAATCACCAAACAAATTTAAGTAAAAATGTCACAAACGGAATCCATTTAATAATTTGTGATTGTAAAATTTTAAATGCGTTTTATAACCTCAATTCTGATTCGTATATTAAAAATGCCACTTTATCAAGTCATTATTAGTGGATTTAAGAAAAAACGTAGGGGAAAACTAAGCAAAAAAAAAAAATAAACTAAGCTTGAGAATTGGTTTAGATAGTGCAGGATTTTGATTTTGTTTTATTGAGGTGAAATTCACCTAACATAAATTTAAGCCTTTTGAAGTGAAGGATTTGTTCTTAAGAACAGAGGACGTAAGTAGCTGACACATCCCTCTCCCGCTACTGATGTGCACGTAAATCAAAGTAAAATGAAGGAGCTAGTAAATTTCTATCCCGGTGAAACTCTGAGAGAGATATTTAAGCATCATCATCTTAAGAACCAGCATCATAAACACAAAAATAGGAATGTTTCGGTAAACGCTACCTGTATTATGATAATGTACAGAAGAAAAATCTGGGTTTGCATGAACTCCGAGGAACTCGAGCACTCAGCACAGGAGTACATGCCAATGTTTCGGTACCACTGTGGCTTTATTCTGTTGCCTTTCACGTTTTTATACCTGAAAGCATGTCCTGTGATCACAAATTAAGTTCTTAGGCATTTCATGCTAAAGCAAGAGTATACAGCTGAGAGAATTCTAAGTCTAGATTCTCTGCTGTTTATCAAACTGTAGGGATTGACTCGGCGAAACTGGCCCTGCCACCTTTGGATGATTAAATAGTATGACAAAGTTAACTCTAGTTTCCTTAACATTTTTGGACATCTGATAGGATATGACTATAAGAACATTAATGGCGATATTTCTACCTTTTTCTAAATTTGTATGTTACATATTTATTTAATTTTGATCCTGGGGCACCCAGCAATGTGAACCTCAGAATTATCCCCCTAGCAGAATCCTTTTTAAAAGTGTTTACTGATTTAATTACTTGGTGCTCATTTTAATTTTGGTGCACATACTCAAAATTGGAAAGGAGTTAGACAGTCTATGCTTTAAGGTCAGGAGTATGGATTCTCATGAACTGGAATTAAAACAGAGTGGTATTTATATACCATCCTCGGTCTTAAGGAACTTAAGCCAAACGTGATGTGAAATGTTTTGTATGTTCAGTATCTAAAACATGGGGACCATAATCATTGCTTTGAAATTTTGTTTCATTAGCCTTAAGTTTTTATTGTTTTATATTTAAACACTAGGATTAAATGAATAAGCCAGAAATATATAAAATGGGAAATATGTTATTGTAACACTTTTATTGCTTTCAAACAAAATCTGTATATATTTAATTTAAACTAGCCTTCTCTATAATTAGCATGCCTTTATTTATACAAAAAATTTCACTCCATTTGCATCTTATTAAAATTCTCTACAGGCTCGGCGCCTATAGCTCAATCGGCTAAGGCCACGTACACCTAAGGTGGCGGGTTTGAATCCCCAGCCTGGACCCACCAAACAACAATGATGGCTGCAACCAAAAAATAGCCGGGCGTTGTGGCGGGCACCTGTGGTCCCAGCTACTTGGGAGGCGGAGGCAAGAGACTCGCTGGAGCCCAGGAGTTGGAGGTTGCTGTGAGCTGTAATGCCATGGCACTCTACCCAGGGGGACAGCTTGAGGCTCTGTCTCAAAAAAAAAAACTCTCTACATGTGTATTAAACAAAACTGAAACACAAAAGAAACCTAGTTGATTTAGCATAAGTTATTATTATTATCCTCTTAATTCATGTATTTGTATTGATATTTAACAATTAGACGTATTTTATAGTACACGTGATATTTTGCTACCTGTATATAATATATAAGGATCAAATAAGGGTCAGCATAAATTTTTATTATGGAAATTTGTAAGCACACGCAAAATTAAAGAAAATATTGTAATAAACACACATTTATTAATTACCTATGTATATATATATTTTTTGCAATTTTTATCTGGGGCTGGGTTTGAACCCACCACCTCTGGTATATGGGGCTGACACCCTACCCCTTTGAGCCACAGGCACTGCCCTACTAATAATTACCTATTTTAACAATTGTGGATGTATAATCAGTCTGGTTTTATCTCTTTTCCCTTCTACTGGATTATTTTAAAGCAAACTCCAAACATATTATTTTGTTATTCATAACTCAATATTTATCTTACTAATAAAGTTCAACTTATTATCTGATTAATGAGTTGATAACTATGACCCAACTATGATGTAATTACTTAAAATTATTAGCATTCTTTAATATTATCTAACCTTAGGTCAATGAATTGGCATAAATTCTACAGCATTAGTCAAGCTGGAATAATCTAGGTTCTTCTGTACTGAGAAATTTCTTTAGAGAAGAAGACAGTATAATACAGAGACTGATGGTAATCAGTTTTGTCCCTTGATGAGACAGACAGTTTATGCCTGGTACGGTTAAGAAGTACCTGGTGTGGTGTGGTTGTGTTCAGGTTCAGTATTTTTAAATGATGGAGTGAGCATATGGAAATATTAAAAGGGCTTGTGGTGGAGACAGAAGCTCTGTGCCTTTTTATTAGGGAGTCAAGAAACGAAGAGGGATTGGTTACCAGAGTCACTGATAAATTTTTTAAAAGGAAGAAAAATATTAGTAGAGAAGCGATATCTGTGTTGTCAGATAAAAAGTTTGAAAACAATATTAAACTCAGAACTTTGCTAAAGATACCAACTGAACATTGAATCTTCAGAAATATTTTGGGGAAACGTCATACTTGTAAAAGGCTGTATTTCCCAGGTTTCTACAGTTTTTTAGTAAGGTATGCATGTTAGCAAACTGTAACATGCAAAAGACACATTGTAGTTTACAATTAGAAATAATAAGGATGTTACAGCATGTACATAAAATGGTTTGATGAGTCCTAATAGAAAATGTAAACTAAAAAATATTTTTCACTTCAAGTCATATAAATTAGTTGAATTACTATCACTGAACTGGTGTTGTGTATGTGAGTTTTGTTACTTCATAGGGAGAATTAGTCGAGGTACTTAGTTGACCGGCTCTGTTCCTGACATTCAAACAGCTGTGGAGTATAATGTCATTGTTAAGAACAAAGACTCCAGCGTTAGGATGGGTTGGAATCTTGGATTTTTACATTTCTCTCTCTCTCTGTATTTTTTTTTAAAGATAATACTATGTGAAGATAAAGGAATATTAGAACTTCCCCCCTTTTAAAAAAAAATGTTTTGTAACAGATTCAATAATTAGGTGTGCTTCTATAACTAAATGTCTTTTTAATTTCAGAATATTTCGGGGTGCAAATTTTTTTGTTACCTGGATACTTTTTATGGCCCTCAAGTCCAGTGTACACTGTTCCTGATAGGTGGGTTTTTACTCTTTCCTCTCCCCGCCCTTCTTGGTTTCCAGTGACCTTTATATCTCTCTGTGCCTGCGTATAGCCATCGATTAGCTCCCAGTTATTGGAGAGTACATGTGGTGTTTATTTTTCCATTCCTGAGATATTTCACTTAGGATAACGGTCTCCAGCTCCATCCAAGTTGCTGCAAAAGGCATCATTTCATTCCTTTTTATGGCTGAAACATATTGATTACTCACCTCTTTCTCACGAGTCTGTATTATGGGAGGAACATGTAATCATACTCAGTCCTTTGAATTTCTTGCAGAACAACAATTTTTCCTCACTGATGCATCTCCCCTAGTCATCATCACCATCTTTATCCCTTTCATTTTAACATTTAATTGAAGGCTGTCTTAGTCCATTTTGTGCTGCTAAACCGAATACCTGAGCCTGGGTACTTTATAAAGAATAGAGCCTTTTTTCTTACGGTTCTGGAGGCTAGAAAGGCCGAGGTTGAGAGGCCTGCATCTGGTGAGGGCCTTCTTGCTGAGTTATCCCTTGGTAGAAGGTGGACGGGTAAGAGAGTTCACTTGCATGTGTGCGAGGGTAGGGGAGGGAGGCCAAAACCCGCAGGAACCCATTCTCGGGATAACCAACTACTCCATTGATAGCAGCATTAATTCACTGAGGGCAGAGCCCTCATGGCCTAATCACCACTTAAAGGTTCCACCTCTTAATGCTGTTGCATTGGGGAGTATTTTCCAACACATGAATTTTGGGAGGCACAATCAAACCATAGAAAGGGCTGACACTGTGTTGCAAGGTTTGGTATAGTACAGTGGGCAGACAAAGTATGAGATTGTTCTCTCATTCTAGGCACTTGGCAGTCTGTTGTGTAGGAGAGAACAGGTAAAGGATTTAAACAGCACTTCCATGTGGCCTATTCAGGTTTCAATGAAGTATTGGAACACTTCAGTTTCAAGGAATACCATTGAAAGTTCGTCTCCAGGCAGTTTTCCTGTAAGATTTCCCTGATTTAGTCTGTTTGCTACAGCCACCATTTTCTTCTTTCTGCCAGTTACTAACTTACAGTTGAGAATTCAGTCAGTTTCTTCATGATTGATAACAATTTTTGCTTTATAGTGTTCAGAAAGTACACAGTATCTATCAGAAGACCAGCTGCTAGATTAGACTGGCCGAGATTCAGACTCCTTTAGGTCACATCCTATCTTTCAGTGTTTTGTTCATATTTTCTCTCTTAACCACCCCCCAAACACACACACAGTGATTAATGCACATAGGAATTTTTATAGCATTTAATTTGGTTATAGACCTTTAGCTTTTGGCTTTAGCTTTAGAGTCGTGCTGCCTTAGAACGCTGGAGAGGGAAGAGGCATTGAAGACCAAGACAGTGATGCATTTGCGCTGCTAGAAGACGGCAAGATTCCTTAGACCAGAGAATAACTTGTTGCCTTCTGTTTCTTTTTTTTTTTGGAATTGGATGTTGTTGCTCTAAGAGTTTTCAGTTTTAACCTGATGCTATAAGTAATGAAGAAGCTTTCATTTTAAAGAGTCATCCACTTACCTCTGGACATATGAAGAGAAATTGGTGAATTTTGAGGTTGGCAGTCTCCTTTCTCAAAAAAGCCTTATTAGTGATTTGAATTAAATGAACACCTGCCTCTTTGAGCTGTTCAGCTGTTGAAACTTGGGTGTTCCATCATTTTCCAAAAACCATGAGAGAGTCTTTTTTTATTGTGGTAAAATATACTTAAGATTTACCATTTTAACCATTTTTGAGTGTGTATTTCAGAGTATTCAGTACCTACACACTGTTGTGCAACCATTCCCACCATCCTTCTCTGGAACTTTTTCGTCTTCCCAAACGGAAACGTTATACCTTTTAAACAGTATCAGCCTGTTCTCCCACTCTGTCCAGCCTCTGGCAGCCACCATTCTGCTTTCTTTCTTTATGGGTTTGAGTAGATGCCTCATCTAAGTAGGATCAAGTAAGTATCTGGCCTATTTCACTTACTGTAGTGGCTTTCAGATTCATTGATATTGGAGCTTGTGTCAGAATTTCCTTCCTTTTTAAGACTGAGTAATTCTGTGTGCATAGCCCACATTTTTGTTGATGAATTTACCTGTCTACAGGCATCTAGGTTCCTTCTACCTTTTCGTTACTAGGAATAATGCTGCTGTGAATATTGGTATGTAAATACCTGTTCAAGGCCCTACTTTCAATTCTCTTATGTATATGCTCAGGATTGGAATTTGCTGGAATATATGGTAATTCTATCTTTAATTTTTTGAGGAGCTGTCACATTGTTTCCCACAGAAGCTGAACCATTTCACACTCCTCTCAGCAGCGAACAATGGTTCTAATTTCTCCACATCCTCACCAGTACTTGTCGTTTTCTGGTTTTCTGATGCAGTTCTTAATGATTAGTGATGAGATGATGAGGCAGAAGATACTGATAATTGTTGGCTACCACTTTTAATTTCTTGAAAAATAGATACATAATTTCTGATGTGCTTATGTTCAGTGTTTTAAGAATCAGTATTTCCTCATTGTTATACTTTTTCTTTTCTTTTTAATAAAAAAAATTGTATTTACTTAGAAGCATTCAGAATGTCAACAAAATAACTGCAACTTTTTTTTTTTTTGCAATTACAGAGTGGTATTCAGTTAACAGAACAACAATTATTTCGTATAAGCTGCATCAGAGACAACTGAAGATGAACAAACTACCATCCCAAATATATAACTAATTTGTGCTGTGCACCTACAAGGACCTGCTTTAAATTTCCATGCTAATTTCCAACCCCCATACTGTACCAGGCAAGGTTAGTGGCTATTGAAAATACTACCAGGACAGGGCTATCTAAAGACACATTCGGTAGAGTGTTAACTATATAAAAAAAGACACTGTACAGTTTAAAAACAAATCTTACACAGCCTTACACTTCAATTTTTTTTTTAAAAGGAGTGATTGTGTACAGGGGGTTAAATGCTTTATAGACAAGAAAAAAAAACTGCTAGAACCAACTTATTCATCACCATCATCTTCATCTTCTTCATCTTCCTCGTCTTCCTCCTCTTCCTTCTTTTTCTTGCTTTTTTCAGCCTTGACGACTCCCTTTTTCGCTGCATCAGGCTTTCCTTTAGCTTGGTCTGCAGCAAAATCCTTTTCGTATTTTTCCTTCAGCTTTGCAGCCTTCTTTTCCTCAGGCTGCTTGTCACCTGCAGCAGTGTTACTCCACATCTCTCCCAGCTTCTCTGCAACATCACCGATTGATAGGTTGGGATGTTCTCCTTTGAGTTTTGGGTGATACTCCAAATAGAACAAGAAAAAGGCCGAAGGAGGCCTCTTGGGTGCATTGGGATCCTTGAACTTCTTCTTTGTTTCCCTTTTAGGAGGAATAGAGGTTTTCGTTTCTCTTTCATAACTGGCCTTGTCCGCCTTTGCCATATCTTCAAATTTTCCTTTCTCTTTAGCAGACATGGTCTTCCACCTCTCTGAGCACTTCTTAGAAGACTCTGAGAAGTTGACTGAAGCATCTGGGTGCTGCTTCTCGTGCTCATCCTGACAAGTTTGCACAGAGAATGCATATGATGACATTTTGCCTCTCGGCTTCTTAGGACCTCCTTTGCCCACGATTAGTTATTTTTCCTCAGCGAGGCACAAAGTCGCCCAGTGCCCGTCCGGCTCTAACTTGCCCCAGCGCTGTCTCTATGGAGCTCAGTGTTCTCTGTTATACTTTTTCTTTTTCTTTTTTTTTTTTTTTTTTTGAGACAGAGCCTCAAGCTGTCCCCCTGGGTAGAGTACTGTGGCATCACAGCTCCTTCAACTCTTGGGCTCAAGCGAGTCTCCTGCCTCAGCCTCCCAAGTAACTGGGACCACAGGCGCCCGCCACAACGCCCAGC
>CAUYTI010146165.1:0-32565 GCA_963575145.1 Galago senegalensis | reverse complement strand
GCTGCCATGAGCTGTGGCACGACAGCACTCTACTGAGGGCGACAACGTGAGACTCTCTCAAAAAATTTAAATAAGATAAAATGAAAATTAGCAAGTAATCCTTTAATAAACATCTTTTTTTTTTTTTTTTTTTTTTTTTTTATACAGAGCCTCAAGAGTTCCCCCTGGGTAGAGTGCCGTGGCATTACAGCTCACAGCAACCTCCAACTCCTGGGCTCAAGCGAGTCTCTTGCCTCCGCCTCCCAAGTAGCTGGGACTACAGGCGCCCGCCACAATGCCTGGCCATTTTTTGGGTTGTAGCCGTCATTGTTGTTTGGCGGGTCCGGGCTGGGGATTCGAACCCGCCACCTTAGATGTACGTGGCTGGCGCCTTAGCCGGTTGAGCTATAGGAGCCGAGCCATCATTTTTTTCACAAGAAAAACATACTTTATTTTTTTTTTCCTAAAGCCAAGCATTGATTTCAAATTCCTATTTTGCCAGCATATGCTTCAGACTTAACATTTGTAATTGTTAAGAATTATTTAATTTTTAATACTTTATGAAGCATAAATTATCCTGGAAAGAAAAAATATTGATGAAAATTAAATAGTCAAATTGAGAAATTTGAAATATGTTAAAGTGTTGCATTATTAAAATATGGATTTGATAAATATGGTTTTAAATTGGCTCTTTGGATTAGTTTATTTAGCTACTTATAGTATAATGTTATTTTGCTGATCAGAGAATTGCTGGGTATTTCTATGAATTACCAAGCATACAATTATTTTAAATTCCATGCTTTTGAAATTTTTCTCAATAAAATATTTTTTAAAAAGTATTTGTTTTTAATTATATTACTGAAATATTGTGGGTCTCATTTTTCCATGTTAACAATATCGCCACAAATTCTAAGGTTTGATTTAGGCAGGGCCCACTTCCAAGTTCACCTGACAGTGGCTGGTTTCAGTTCCTTGACAACTTCTGTCCTGACATCCTTAGTTCCTTGCTTACTGTTAGCTGGAAGCCACACTCTAGTGCATACCCCAAAGGAGGAAATTGGAAACAGCTATAACGGTGAGGAAGGTGGTGATTCTTAATACCATATCTTTTTTTTTTTAAATATGTATTAGACTTTATTTAATTTTTTTTCTTTTTCTTTTTTTATTAAATGATAGCTGTGTACATTAATGCAATCATGGGGTACAATGTGGTATTTTCATACACAATTTGAACTATTTTCATCCAACTGGTTAACATAGCCTTTATGTCATTTTCTTAGTTATTGTGTTAAGATGTTTATATTCTACTTTTAGAAAGATTCACTTGTACCCTTGTAATCCCATATCTTTGTGTGTATGTGCTTGTGCTCACGTATGTGTGTATGAGAGAGTGATTCAATGAAATAATAAATGATAGTCAAGAATCAAGCAGTACGTATTTTGGCATTATAGGCAAGTTGTAACGAAGTTGATATGTTACATAGTTTTTTTTCTTTTAGCAAAACCTCAATGAAAAAACATGGGAAAACTCAAATAGCTCACGCAGGCTGTTTTTGGCATGTTAAATATGATATGCTATTAGAAGTGATGACTTAACAGATAATTTCACTACCATATTTTATTAAAATAGGATGATTTTTAAGACTCTAGGGCATTATTCCTATGCACTAGTAACTCATGACTGTATTACATATTTTACATCCAGAAAAATTATAAAATACTATGATGATTTTTCTCTAAAGAATTTTAGTAATTTACATGTAGCTTTTTAAAATAAAGAATATTGAAAGTATCCATTTTCCCAAAATAAACTGATATTAGTATGCTTGTAAAAATTGCAACTTTGAACACCATTTGAGCAATTAAATGAAATGACTTATTAATTCAGAATAAAAGCTTGCATAAATGTGAACTGGTGTATAGAGGATAATTAAATTGTAATTCCAAAAGGTTAATGTAGCAATTTACTTGTCCTGATTTTTTAATTTAGATAATAGTGCAGATTTTGGCAATATGGCAAATCAATCTCTGACTAATTTTTCAACATATGTAGAAATTGTACATCTGTGCTAAGGTTTTTGTATGTTACCTTATAACAATATATTTGATATCAATTATTTTCTTCTATACCACATGCCAAATTACATTAGCATTTAGGTCTCAATACTTTATAACTATTTTGTGTGAAATAATAAAAAAATCAATTTATACACAAGCTGGCTGATGAGTGTCTTTGCAAAGAGTAAACAGTAAATTTGTGTAATTATACTGTAACATTTAAGTTTCCTTCTTTATCACTTAATTCTGGGCACATTTGATTTCTCAGGTAAATTGTGTTGTTTTATTTTCTATTTTCTTTTTCCTTTCTTTCTTTTCTTTTTTTTTTTTTTTTTTTTGGTTGGGGCAGGGTTTGAACCTGCCACCTCCGGTATATGGGACCGGCGCCCTACTCCTTTGAGCCACAGGCACCGCCTCTATTACATTTTCTTTTCTGATAACTGATAGTTTTAATCAAGATTTTGGGGATAAAGGAGATAAACTATATAATTTTATTTTCATTTTCAAATGACAAAACATCTGACGAAATTCTTATTTGCCCTATTAAATGAGCTATAAACAACCTTACAACTACAATTAAAACCTGTAGTGTGTTATAATAATTACAGTCTATTTTTTAAATTCTTCTTCTACTATTATTATTTCTTTATAGTTGAAACTGGTAATTATCTCTAAAATATAGGTGTGTTTAGTGTTCAAATTTTTGCTCTATTGTGTGTTGTATACGCACAATGTGATTTGGAAATTGATTTATATTTGAAGAACTCTCACTAGAAAGTAGAATTTTTGAGGGCCGATTTTGTTTCTTAGATAAAAAATGCATTTTTAATAATGTTTCTAAAGCATTTATCTGATAAAATTCACTATGTAATAAAGTATTATTTTGAGAAGTTTAAAATATTGAAGATCAGTGTATATGGCAATTAGTACCTTAAATTTTTCATTTAGTGACTAATGATGGTTTCAGTTGAAGGAATTTAATTCAGTTGAAGGACTCACAAATAAAATGTGAAATTTCTGCAAAATGTGGTTTCTTCGACATACCTATTATATATTTTTTGTACATTAAACCTTATAGATATGCATGCTTTCAGATAAGAGTTTGTCAGATGACAACATATACAGAATATAAATGTCTGATGGGCGTCTCCTAATTACTAGATTAGAATGGGTCATAAAGAGTAATAGCAGGAAGAAAGCTGAGATTCAGAAATTTTTAATTTTAGTCTCCATATTTTGATTCTATACTTTCTTACCTAATATAGAAAAGCAGACATTAAAATACTAATAATGAGACAGCATTTAGAGACTAACATGCTGTAAGAAATACACTTCTAAAACAGAAACAATCAGAGACTGATTGAGAAACTGTATATTAATGTGTAAGTTTTAACATTAATTAAAACACATGCTTAGTGTTAAACTGAATTGACATTTTTCTATTTACTCTTTTAATTCTACTCTAAACATAAAGACTACTTCTCAGAGATATCATGGTTACTTTTGGGCATATGGCATTAAACACATTTATATCATTTATGTTTCGTGTATACATATATTTATATGTACGTATGTAATTCTGCATACTTATATTTTGGGAAATTTTAATTATTTTTGGATATTTTTACTTCATTTATGAACCTTCACTTATCCGTGCAGACAGGAGCTATACATGATTTTCTAATTCTTTTTCAAAGCAACAGAAATAAAGTTGTATATGTATTTGAAAGCAGTTTTCTGAAATACAATAATAAGCAATATTAAATGTGTTAAAGACATTGTGGAAACTTGGAGAACATCATAAAGCTCATATTTTGCAATAAAGCATGAATATAATATATATGTATTTATGCATATATTTAAGACAGAATTATAGAAGTTAGATTATTTCATAGCTTACCTTTTTACCTTTGGAGATAATAAATAGTATTTAAAAAGGCATGGAGAATACTTTGCTAATGGAAAATGATTCTGTGTTTATAATTTATAATTTTTCTTTCTTTTACCAACTGAGAACTTAATTTTGATATTAGCTTACAAACTGGCTTCTTTAGTGGGTCATCATGAAGCATCTTTTCTTTAATATAGCCAGATAGTATGGCTATATTTTAGTTGCACAGGGGTTTTGAGGCACAAAATAGGACTGAGAGATAGAGGGTAAGGAGCATATGAAATAGAAGTGTCTTAGTCAAGTAGTTAATTAGGTCTACAAATATATCCAAAATTCTATAAATGAAGAAGTTCAAAATTCTTACTCTGATATATATATATATATATATATATATATATATATATATATAGCAATGTATAGGAAATGTCAAACTTTACCAATAAACTTTAAACAAATTGATGACACAAATTGTGTATGTTTTGTTGTCACATAACAAGTACTTATATAGATTTATCGCATTTCTTTGAGAGATTTTTTTGACAAAATGCCATTTTACACATTTTCAAATTTTCTATTTTAATATCAGAGAAAATCATTTCTGTGACTGTCTTGTGGCCATTTTCTTTTGGCATATGATAAAGTATTTTTATATTATTTCTGTTTTGGAGGTAATTAAAAGCACAGGTGCTGAGATGCATACACACATATATATCAAAAGTTCTTTTTTATTTTCCTAATGTAAGCTAGATGGTGAGGCAGGGTAATATTATTTATATTCTAAAACAATGATGTACATTGGGGAAACATTCAGAATCTAAACATAGTTATCATAGGAGTTGTCCTTTGATTTTTCCAGAACCTGGTTGGGATCATTGTGTCATTAAAGGACTATTAGTGTGATATTTTTAGCATCTATTGCCCATGTTGGTTGCTAATTTCCAAATCTTGATGCCAGATGATTAACTAAGAGGAGCAACTAAATCAACAAAGGAAAAACGATTATAAAGAACTCTTGGCAACAGGAGAACTCTGAGAAAGCATTCATTTTTCTAGTTATGATTTAGTCATCTGGATAATCACTAAAAGAAAAAACAAAAGTTCAGCCACATGATGGAGCTCATGAAAAAATGATAAAGGTAGTATCAACTGGCAATATGAAAAAATTAGGCAAAATAGTCTTATATTCTACTGGTTCCCTCATTCACTTGATTATAGGTATGGGTTAGATAATAAAATGCTTCAGGATTTTAATTTATGGAAAAGTTGTCTTTTGTGGTACTCTGAAGCTCAGGTGGCATGACTGATATGGTTTAACAAGTAAATGTACATGACTACAAGGGCCCATAAACACTAAATTTGTCTAGAGAAGTACTCCTCAAACTTCAGTGCCCTCAAGAACCACCCAGAGAAATTAGTTAAACTGTGCCTTCCTTGTCCTTATCCCCTGAGACAGTGATTCAGTAAGTTGTGCATTGAACCCAGCTAGTTATCCTCCTAATAAACTCTCAGGTGATACTGATGTTGGTGGGACATTATTTCTAATCAATGGTTAAAATATCATCTTTATTAGTTGCCAAAAAACTACTTGTACTGCGCGGTGCCTGTAGCTCAAAGAGTAGGGTGCTGACCCCATAGGCCGGAGGTGGAGGGTTTAAACCCAGCCCTGTCCAAAAACTGCAAAACAAAACAAAAAAAAAACCAACCTACTTGTACTGCTATTTTGTAGTATATTGTGAATTCTGAAAGAAAAGTTATAGTGTACTTAATTATTCTATTTTCTAATGCATGCAGACCAAGTTCAGAAAAACAATACAAACAAAAGATAAAACCTCAGGGTTGAGGCGCTTAAAATATTAGCATCCTGTGCACTTAATATTTAATACATATTAGAATCTCCTCAGTTATCTTCCTAAATTGACCACCTAGTTCAAGTTGACCTAATTTTCATAGATCAGACATGCACCACATGGTTCTAGTTCTAAGTGGGAAAGCTTTCAGTTTTACTCCATTGAGCATAATATTAGCTGTGGTTTTGTTGTAGATGGCTTTAATAAGTTCAAGAAATGTGGCACCTATGCCTATAATCTTTAGCGTTCTAAATAGAAAAGGATGCTGAATTTTATCAAATGCTTTTTCTGCATCCATTGAGGGGATCATTTAGTCTTTATTTTTGCTTCTGTTGATACAATGAATTATGTTTATGACCTTGCACATGTTAAACCAGCCTTGCATACCTGAATGAAACCTACTTGATCATGATGTATAACTTTTTTGATGAGAAGCTGTAGTCTATTGGCTAACATTTTGTTGAGAATTTTTGCATCTAAATTATGAAATTCTCCTTTTTAGTTGGAACTTTTCCTAGTTTTGCTATCAGGGTGATGCTTGCTTCATAGAACATGTTGGGAAAGATTCCTTCCTCCTCAATTTTTTGGAATAATATCTGCAGTACGGGACTAAGCTCTTCTTTGAAGTTTTGATAGAATTCTGGTGTGAAGCCATCTGGACCAGGGCATTTTGTTGTTGTTGAGAAAAAAAATTTTTTTTGTTTCTTTGATCTTAGTGCTTGAAATTGGATTTTGATTCTTTTAATTATTTCATAGTAGACTGGCTCTCATGAACTAAGTGCAATATTTCTTGTCAATTTTAGAGTATGGAAAGAGAATGAAAAATATCTCCAAAATATTGTCTAAAATTAAGTTACCATGCGATAATACTATAGTTTAGAATCTTTATCCCTTTGTAGTTAATCATTTTAGATTTCAAAATTTTTTAATTTTCATGTTTTCAATGCCATTCTTTCTAGACTTTCCCTTCCATTAACTATTATAAAGAACATTAAATAAAAACATATATTGAATTCCTAAAGATGGGTATCTTAATGTATGAAATTTAGCTAAGATTACTTGCAGGTTTAATCATATTTAAAGAAGAGGAAGGATAATTTCAACATTCTGCCTTTTATTAATTAGAGAAGGGAATGGCAATCTATATATTAGGACGTTCTGTAATTTTCCTTGGGAACAGAGTCCCATAAAACTGTCTATACCATGCTCATGCATTCTATAATAAGCCAGCACCACAAACCAGAGTTTAGAATTCCTAATTTAGGTAAGAAACCTACAATAGCCTTTACTAGTTTAGTGATTTAAAAAAAAAAGCCAAACAATGTGAAATACAATCACAAATTACTAAATAGACACATAGTAAAATAACTCGAATGGACTCATAGATAATTCAAAGAGAATTTTAAAGTGCAATGATATAAAAAAAAAGTCAAATGTGAATAATTATAAGGAAAGTTCTAGAAAGAATTAAAATATTTATAAAATTTGGAACTAATAGGCAAATATGATAAAAACAACAAGGCTTCTAGAGTGTGCAGAAAATATTAAGGAAAGGAGATAATTTAAAACATAATATAAGAAAAAATATAGTGTTGAAAAAGGGCATATATGTTTGTATTAAAAAGACATTTTAAAAGCATCAACCAAAAGGTAGGAAAATGGCCCACTTCAGAACTGTTCTAACAGGTTTATTACAAAGAGTTAAAATAAGATCATAACTAACATCTCACATCATGGTAAGAAGCTAGATACTTTACCCATAACATCAGAAACGAAGCAAAATTGGCCCGCTTAGTATTTCTATTCTACATCATACTGGAAATCTTAGCTAATGTAATGACACAGAAAAGATATTAAAAAGGATACAGATGAGGCAGAAATAAAACTCTGTTGGCAAAAGACAGGATTGGCTATGTAGAGGGTCTCAAAGAATCAACAAAGATTTCCTGGAACTAATAAGAATTATAGCAAGATGGCAGTATATAAACTTAATGGACAAATCATTGCTTTGTATTACATGTCAGCAATAAATAATTGGAACTTGAAATTAAAAGCATAACACCATTTATATTTGCAAAAACTAATGTGTATACTTAGATAAAAATATGACAAAATAAGTGCAAGTTTTACATGAGGAAAGGTATAAAACTGTTGAAATAAATCAAAGAAACAGATCATTGGGGAAATATTTCATGTCCTTGGATAGGAATACTCAATGTTATTAAAACCTCAGTTCTTCCTAACATCATCTATATATTTTCATTGCAATCTCAATTGAAATTAAAGGATATTTTTGTAGATATTGACAAAATTATTCTACAATTAATATGAAAAGACAAAAACCTCAAAATAGTCAACAGAATACTGAAGGAGGAAAAACAGATTTTCTGGCATGAATCAACTTGTAGATTTACTACAAAACTACAGTAACAAAGAAAGTATCATATTGATGAAACAAAAAATAATAATAAATGCAGTGGAATAGAAAGCTAAGGTATAGATCTGCACACAAATAGTTAACTGATCTTTTACAAAGCAACATGGATAATTCAGTAGAAAAATGTGGGGAATGGGATGTGAGACAGCAGGGCTCCCACAGCAGGGAGATGCTCAGGGAGCAACTCCCAACCACTTCTCCTCTTTTAAACAACATTCTTTTCACTTGCTAGAAGTCACGTAACCCATGCATATTCTTCTTATTATCAGACAGCACACAGTTTTTCCTCTTTATGGTTGGTCCTCGTGTGCTAAGATTTACATTATTTAGCAACCTTGTTAAGATATTGTATGAATAAAGCTGTTTCCATGGTTTGGTTATCCCACTCAGGTTATCTCTCAATCCTTGCACTGGTTTGTGAGAGGTGGTACCTGACCAGGGACCTAAGTATGGGAAAGTAGTTCAAGCAGGTGAAGGAATACTTATTTCCCACCATTCCCCCTGGTTCAAACAGGGACCAGGGTATGGGAAAGTGAAACTAAGAAGGTGAGGAAATCCCCCACGAAAAGACAAAAGTGAAACTGTACAGTTGGTGAGTAGTGTTTGTTTTGGGGGGTGGGTAATCAGAGTTGGGAGTAATGAATTATGGGACAGTGAGGCTCAAAGGAGAGAGAATTGCTAGTCTCTCTATTTCTGCCTATGTGTTGTGTGTGTGGGTATGTTATATTTCACTAGAAATTGTAAGGTTAAAAACTATAGGGTTAAGGTTAAAACCAGAATCTGTAAGGCTAGAAACTATAAGGTTAAGGTATACTAGAAACTGGAGGGTTAAGGTTAAAACTAGAAACAGTAAAGTTAGGGTTGGAACTGGAGACTGTGGGGTTAAGGTTAAAATGGGGGACAGTATTGTTAAGTTTCAATTAGAACAGTTTTTACACTTGTTCAGGAGTTTTGCTAAAGAAGGCACCACTGTTTGTGGCACTGAAACACTCTGGGAGGCTGAGGTGGGTGAATTGCCTGAGTTCACAGGTTCAAGACCAGCCTGAGCAAGAGCAAGACCCCCATCTCTAAAAACAGCTGGGCATTGAGGTGGGCACCTGTAGTCCAAGCTACTTGGAAGGCTGATGCAAGAGAATTGCTTGAACCTAAGAGTTGGAGGTTGCTGTGAGCTATGATGACAGAGCACTCTACCAAGGCAACAAAAGCAAGACTCTGTCTCAAAAAAAAAAAAAAAAAAGAAAGAAAGAAAGAAAGAAATCATTTACCTCTCCATTACAAAAACCCTTGCACAAACTTGTAACCAAGGGGAAGGTCTAGATGGCTTTTCTTACTTCCTAGAACTGGGAAACTACAGATCAACAAGGCAGCCATATTAGGGAACATTTGCCACTTTCTTTTAAAATTTTTAAGGAGTTAAACCAGATACTTTAGGCAATGAAGTTCTCCTGTACTAACGACTGGAAATCAGTTATTAAGTCTTCTCTTTCTGAAAGTAATTATTTGTTATGGAAATAAGAATGATCCAAATGGACTGTCAAGCAGGCAAAAAGAAACAGGCAAAATAACATTCCTTTTATTGTAAGATATTTTATTAGGTGAAGAGAGACTTTACCTCCTTCATGTTTACATGGATGGAGCTGGAAAATATTCTTCTTAGCAAAATATCTCAAGAATGAAAGAAAAAGTATCCAATGTACTCAGCCCTACTATGAAACTAACTTATAGCTTTCATAGGAAAGCTGTAACCCAATTATAGCCCAAGAATATGAGGAAAGGGGAGAGGGCGAGGAGGGGGGAGGATGGGTGGAGGGAAGGTGATTGGTGGGATCATGCCTATGGCTCATCTTATAAGGGTACATGTGAATCTTTCTAAATGTAGAATATAAATGCCTTAACACAATAACTAAGAAAATGACATGAAGGCTATGTTAACCAGTTTGATGAAGATTTTCCAAATTGTATATAAAAACAGCACACTCTACCCCATGGCTGTATTAATGTACACAACTATGATTTAATAAAAAAAAATAAGCTTGGAGAAAAAGACAAGTGGCATCTTCTACAAGATCTTAGAGCCACTAACAAAATAATGGATTTAATGGGGTCTATTATCTGTTGCTAAAGCTTGTCTCTCTGGGGAAGAAGATGTTTGTGTTTTTCTTTGAACAGCTGACAGCCTATTGGCTCCTTGACATAGAGCCAGAAGGACTTCTTGTGCTGCCAATGGGGAGGCTGACTGCCACATCAAGACTTCACGGAAGGCAAAGCCCCCAACATGGGGACAAGCTGAACTGATCTTGTACAAACATTATGGTGGCTAGTCACCCTTGAGACTAGTAATGGTGTCTATTGTTTCTTGTCATATTTGTTAAGCCTGGGTCTCATTTGGATATTTGTAGTCCTGCCCAATTGGTTAATGATTTTTTTGTCTTCTGCAGAGTCAAAGTCAAATGACTCCTCCAACTATAAATGTTCATTCACAAATTGGAAAAAATAAAGTAAAAAGGAAGATATGTGGGGAATGGGCTATTAGGTGAGAAATGCTCAGGGAGTGACTCCCAACCACTTCTCCCATAAACACATTCTTTTCACCTGCCAGAAGTCACGTAGCCCATGCATACTTTTCTTATTATCAGAGAGCACAGTGCTTCCACTGTAAGATTGATGCCCATGTGCTAAGATTTATGTTATTTAGCAACCTTGTTAAGATATTGTATAAATAAAGCTGTTTCCACGGTTTGGTTTAGTGCTGGCTGCAGCCATCAGCTGCATCAGCCCTCCCGACCCCATCCTATTCTTTGTCTCTTGTGTGTTTTGTGCGTCTTGTATCCTCATTTCCCACCATTCCCACTCAAGTTATCTTTCAATCCTTGCATTGGTTTTCAGGAAAAAAGATAATTTATTTAACAGTTAATGCCAGAACAACTGGAACCCCACATCTAAAAAAAAAAATCTACACACAGACTTCGTCTTACACACAAAAAGAAATCACTTAAAATTATAATAGATTATAAATACAAAATGTAAAATTATAAAATTTATAGAAGATAATATAGGAGAAAATCTAAATGACCTTAGGTTTGATAATGAATTTTAAGTACAACATCAGAAGTGCAATCTAGTAAAGAAAACATTGTTATGTTGGACTTCATTAAAATTCTAAACTTCTGCACAAGTTCTCGCTCTCTTTTCCATGTGAAGACAGAGTAGCTATCTGAACCCAGAGGAGGGCCCTTACCAGGAACACAACTTCTATCCTGCAGAATTGTTAGAAATACATGTTTGTTATTTAAGCCAATAAAGCAATAAAGGAAAGAAAATTCAAAATTTCTGCTCTTTGAAATTCATTGCCAACAAAATGAAAAGACAAATAAGAATCCGAGAGAAGATATTTGCAAAACATATATCCCTTAAAGATCTGGTATACAATATATACAAATACTTTAAAACTCAACATGAGAAAACAACAGCTCAATTAAAAAAGTAGGCAAAATATCGGAACTGATACCTCATCAAAGAAGATATGTAGATGGCAAAAAAGCATAGCAAAAGAGTATGATTCCATTATGGAATTGCAAATTCAAACAATAAGGACATATCACTATAAATTTATTAAGACAGCCAGACACCAAAACAGTGACAACATCAAGTACACAGAAAGATGTTGAAAGACAGGAAGTCTCATTCTTTGCTGGTGAGAATGTAAACTGGTACATGCACTTTGAAAAACTTTTTACAGTATCATATAAAACTATGCACGTGCTTAACATACAATCAGCACTCACACTCCTAGGTACTTAAGAGTAGAAAACTTATGTCCTCATTAAAGACTGAATACAAGTGTTTATACTAGCTTTATTCATAATTGCCAAAATTTGGAAGCATCCAAGATAGGCCAATGGATAAATGGACTGTGGGACCCCATACAATTAAATATTATCCAGTAATAAAAGGAAATAAGCTATCCAGTATGAAGACATAAAAAAATATTATTACTATATCACTATGTGGAAAAAAGCCTGTCTAAAATTGTTATATACTGTTATGATTTAAAGTACTTGGCATTCTGGAAAAAGTAAAAGGTAACATAGTCAAAAATAGGTCATTGCTGGGGCCTTGGAGTTTGGGGAGAGGGAAAGAAAGATGAATAAGTGGAGCACAGGGAAATTTTAGTGCAGTGAGACTATTTCATTTGACACTGTAATGGTGGATATATGACATTATGTGTTTGTCAAAACCCATAGAACTGGGTGTTACTTGTGGCTCAGTGAGTAGGCCCCACATACCAAGGGTGGCAGGTTCAAACCTGGCCCCAGCCAAACTGCAACAAAAATATATAGCCAGGCATTCTGGCAGGCACCTGTAGTCCCAGCTACTCAGGAGGCTGAGGCAAAGGAATGGCCTAAGGCCAGGAGTTGGAGGTTCTGTGAGCTGTGACTCCACACCACTCTACATGTTCTACTGAGGGCAATAAAGTGAGACTCCATCTCTACAAAAAAAAAAAAAAATAGAATTGTACAACACAAAGAAGAACCCCTAATGTACTTTAGTGAATAATAGTGTACCAATATTAGTTCAACAAAGTTAACAAATGTATCACATTAATGCAAGATAATAATGAGGGAAACTGCATGGGAGATTGGGGAGATAAGATATGGGGATTATGGGGATTGACTTTTGCTCAGTTTTTCTCTAAAACTTCCCTACAATAAAGTGTATAAAGTTAACAAAAAATAAATAAATGAATTCAAATACCATCAAAAAATAATAATAAAATCAAAGTGATTGACTTTCTTATTGAAAAAACTTTCCTACCTGCTGGAGCAATTATCCCAGAAAATTTAGGATTTAATGTATAGCAATGATTTATTCCCAAATGAGAACAGTTAAAATTGAAAAAGTAGGGAAAATTTCATGGAATTGCTTCCACATTTTTGTAGTAGAAATGAAATCTTTTGGCTTCTCAGATGTTTTTCTTAAGTTTTAGTGTTTTAAACCTTTTGGAAAACATGGTTACCATTTTCAAGGTATGAATCACTCTAAAGTTAATACAAGATGATCCTAGAATAATGTAACAAAGGTAATTAAAATAATTTAGAGTCAAAGTACCTTTAAAATGTCTTATTTAATCAGGATAATCCTAGGAAGCTTTTTTCCTCCCTTAGCTTTAAGGTACAGGATAAACTACTATCCTCACAAGACCCCGTAATATAAAGGCTGAAAAGAGAGTGTAATCCATCATGTAACACATCTGAGTGAGTGGAATAATTTTTGTCATAATTAATGTTTCTCTTCTCCGGGTTTAGGGTGGTTGTTTTGGCTCCTGCCATCATATTTGCATTGTAAACAACTGGCAGGAAGAAACAGGTGGAAACCCACCTTCTAGTATTTCAGGGCATGACAGTAAGGGCTGTCATTTTTGCTCTCCTTTGGAAATAATTAAGTCACATTGCAAAGAAAACCAGGAAAAATATTCTTTTTATAAGCCAGTATCTAGAAGGAAAATATGGGTTTATACAGTCACGTAAAAATCATTGTCATTATGGAAATTAGTGCCTACTTCCCTGCCATCGGAAAATCTTACGTACTCGATCAAACAGTTTTGATACCAAAATTGTGTTTCTGGTGTTTCTGCTACATGGTTCTTGGGGCAAGGAAAATACTCACTTCAGCTCCAAGGACGTCGTCTACGGGAGCATCCAGGTGCGCTTTCAGAGTGGGAATGATTTTCTCCTGAATGCAGTGGGCACACGTTTCACATTTTGGATGTGTTATCATTGGTATTTTCCAGCCAAAATAAACAGAACAAAACAAAACTGTGCCCATAGCTGCTTTTTGGTGGTTTCCCTTCGCAGAAGGCCAAATGTAACATATAATTAATGTTTTTAGAAACAAGGAAAATATCAGCAGTTGGCATTGCCCTCACCATAGGTAGTACACAATGTGATGTGTTATTTTATCTGGTTGTATCAGGTATTATTATAAATAGTAGAAGTGATTCTAAACAAAAACAAAGTTAATCATGAGAAAAGAATAATTGCAAAGATATCACAGGTTCATGCAATGAACAGGAGGCTAGAGGGCTGAACTAGAAAGTAGACAAATGCCAAGCATGTTCTGAAGACTTTAGGGATAGAACAGAGCTGCCATCACTACAGGAGAGTCATATTTGCTTTGTTCTATGGCCAGACATCAGAATTCCACTGTTACCAGTTTATATGTTACTGCTAGAGGAAGCAGAAAGTATATTTCCCTGCTTATTTTACCCTTGTTTTTAAAAAAATTTCTTCAAAGAGTGCCATGTTGGTAATATTAGAAGATATTAATATTTAAATGCAGAGTGGTTCAAACAAGTCAGATATTGGCTACCTCAGTGTAAATTCAGAGTCAAAATTATAATTTCCTTGGGGGAAATACTCCTCTTCTTTCTTGGAACATGTGGGCTTTCCAACTTGAGCTATCATAGGTTTTTCTGCAGTAACAAATCGCACCACCATTTACAGCTTTCCGATGTACTCTCTAGAGGGCCATATTCTATATCCCAGCAATTCCAAAGTGGTCCTGAGTTCCTCCGTTATCTACCGAGTGAAGAAAGAAGGAAGCAGTACTCTTTGCTAAGCCTTGTCTCATAATGGAAACTTTCCAATGCCACCTACTGTCAGGGCCATATGCTGTCCAGCTCAGCACCATATGATTCTGTGATGGAGAGGTCATGTTAGTCTTTGATTAGTACACCATATGGACTACCCATACTTGTCTGTGACAAGTTTACAGACATCACGATGTTTATAAACACCTTTGAAGGTTGGTTTGCATTTTTTAGCAAATAATTCCTATGTTCTAACACTGGTATGTATGTATAAAAGAAATAACCACTAGCCTAAGCTCCTATATAATAAAAGCTTCCAGCTTTGATGCACTGTTCAAATATCATCTAACCATATTTCTAAAGCCATTGAAAGTATCCACTACTTTTACGTTTTAGCTTTGCTTTTCATCCTCAGGGAATAGCTCTTCACAAATCTATTAGAGTATATTCCCACCTCCAAAAAATTCCTGAATTTTATAAAATTTATGTTTCAGAGACATGACCAGTTCTTGATAGTATAAGGAAAGACTCTTTTTTATATTCATCTGTGGCTTTCCTATATGTTATACTATTTAGTAGATTAAGAAAATATAGCATAGATCATAACTTATCTCCTATATTAAACCAATGTATAAACTATGTATAAAAACAATCCCAAAATTTTAGACTTAAACCATTAAAATTTTATTTCTTAGCTCACAGAAAAATTAACCTATGGTGGTAAGTAATCATCCATGCAATAGTTTAGGTACACCAAATACTTTCAACTTGTGCTCTAGGTTCTCTGGGGATCTGCTTCTTGCGGGGACACGTGGAAAGAGTGTGATAGCTTTCATGTGCCACGGTTGGTAGGGAAAAACAGGACTTCCCAAAACCCCCCTAGGGTGAGTGTTATCTAGTTCTGTAAGAGCCTTTTAAGAAAGGAGGAGAGTTTGATAAATAACTAGCCCATCTCTGCTACAACCATCTAAAAGGACCAGCATCTTGGAGCCTCTCTGCCAGTGCTCCTGTTAATCAAAACCTATTATGCTGTCTCAACAACAAGGACCTCTAGATAATTAATTTTTAAAACTACCCTTTTAAACACTGCTGTGAATTATCAAGGGCTTCTATTTTCAAGCAGACAAACTGCCTTATGATAAATATATAATGTCTTCTCTGTGACCCTGTAGCCATAGGGGTCTTATAACACCAAGTGGCTCTATTGACAGCGATTTAGGGCAATATGAACAGAGCACTGTTTTACTGTATTTTTTCAAAATGTAATACTTCACCTAAGGCCTGATTTATTCCGCTCAGTTGTTTTAGAGAAAGCATTTGGCTTAAATGCCACAGAGTTGTTTGCGTTAACCAGTGATTTTTGAATAAAAACCCACTTGTTTATTTCTTTAAGACATTACACTCCTCAGAACTGCCCTCTAAATTTCCTGGTATGATGTTTTATATGATTCCAGATATCTACATCTGACATTATGTTCAGAAAGGAAAGATTCAAATTCCCCAGCATCTCCTTCCTCCCCTTATCACCCAAGGGCTGCCCAAGTGAATGTGTTGTGGTATAATTTGGGGAAGTTTGTTGTGAATGCGTTAGCATCAGTGGTAGGATGTGTGAGCCTGTGTGTCTCTATAGTTGTATGTGTGTACTGAAGGTAAGCAGAGAGTAAGCCTTTATTTTTATTTCATAAAACTCGACTGAGAATAATGCCCAAATGTCTCTCTATATTGTATAGCCCTCCCTTCTAAATAAAATATTTAAATATATTGTAATTAGCCACTATTTGTCCAGTGACCCTTGATTATCTCCTTATTCCTGGCATAATGTCTCCATTGTATTCCACACATACCTGACAGCAACAATCCCTTCAGAATATTCCAGCTTCTTAGCCATGTAGCCAAAATACAGATGGAGTATAAAATACATCAAAATTATGGAAACAGTCTAAGTACCCATCAACTCATGAATGGATTAATAATGCTATTCTGTCATAAAAAAGATGGAGACTTTGCATATTTTGTATTTACCTGAATGTGTTTGGAGAAAATTCTTCTTAGTAAGGTATCTGAAGAATGGAAAAGCAAACATCTCATGTACTCAGTACCAATCTGAAAAATAGTAGACCAACAACTACAGGCCCACACAAGAGAAAAACACAATTAAGTTCAAGAAGTGTGGAGGGAGCTGGGTTAGCTCCCACCTGACAGGTACGGTGTAAAGGTATTTGGCACGCCTTCTGGTGGAAGGACTCACTTACAGCTCAGATTTTGGATTTTCCCTTACAAACCCAAATAATGTAACCTAATTATATGTACCCTCATATTAACCCATAATTTAAAAAAATGCATGGAAAAGGGGGAAAAATAAGAAAAATAACAAGTGATGATTTTTATAATTTTTTTTAATTTTTCAGCACTATTAGATACCAAGACTACGCCTTCTCTTTCATTTTCCCCTACATCCCACCCATCAACTGAAGGTGAAGATTTCACCCTGAAGCTAATATGAACTAGTGTGGAATCACTACAGTATTTTAACACAGTATTTTTTCCAGTATTCCTCAGGTGATACTCAACTGTGGGAATTCCTTTCTTAACTTGCCTTTATGTATGTTCCTATTTTTTTTCTAAAATGATAGTAAGCTAAGGACTAGAGTATGTTGCTTCTATTTAGAATTTTGTTAACACCTAATGGTTTAAATCCAAAAGACTTTTTTCTCTGAGTTTCTGGAGAAGAACAAATCAGGATTTCAGGTGAATTACCATGAGCTCTATCGTACAGTCTTAGTGATGTCTTTGTTTGGCTGCCCTAATAACTCGTTATTTATTGTCTTATTGCCTTGGGGATACTTCCTTTCATTTTTTTCTCTTTATTCATGTGTAATAGTTTCTTTAGTTGAAAGAAAGAAAATGAAGGTCCTTTCTCTTGCGGTCAGCATGTTTGCTAAATTATTTACTGACTGTGGGTGAATCCCATATTTAAACATCTTTCAACTTTTGTTCATTTTTCTGTTTTCCCTAATAAAGCCAAAAATATTAAAACATAAGAGAAAAATATTCTTGGTCCATGACTATAACTTGAGGAAATTATTTCTTTTAGTTGTTACCATACTCACATCTAGGAATCCCCAAATATTCAAGAATACAATTTTCATTAGTAAAACAGTATGTCTTAATTTATCAAATATGGCTTGAGCTCTATTCCTGAAATACACAGTCTAAGTACTAGAATATATTTGTGAATGAAATAGGCTAAAGTTTCTATTTTTATAGGGCATTTATTCTAGTGAAGCCTAGACAAACAGTGACTGCAACAGATAAAGAAATTGTGCTGCATATGGATTGGAATAATTCATGTCACACCTTCTTTGATTCTTCTGTGTTTTTTCTTACTAAAACACTTTTCCTTCCCTTACCTCCTCCTTTGAGGGGCCAGCCTTTCACGCACCCAGAGATTTCTGACCCTCTCCTTTTTAATGGTTGCCACTGCATGGCTGAAGCTACTTTCCCAGTGCTTCTGGCTACTCTTACAATTTAAGGACATTTAGAACATTCATGACATCGTAAGTGGCCACCAAGAAAGATAAATCATTTAAAATTATCTCTTGTTCATTTATTTATCCCACAAATACTTTCTTGACTGGCTAGATACTATTCTAGTTCTTTAGATGACTTCAGTGAACCAAGATCTCCACCCTCATGGAGCTCTCCATCTAGGAGTCAGAGAACCAACCAATTTAAGTATTTTATAGGTGCTAAGTAAGATGGTGAAATAAAAACATGAACTGAATAAGGGAGATTAGGAAATCTGGGCTGAGTGGTTGCAGTCTCAAAGGAAGGAGTCAGGGGAGCTTTCCTTTAAGGGTGGGCATTTGAGAAAAGACACCAAAGAGCAGGGCGATGAAGGAAGAACAGTAAGGGATGAAGGCAAAGAGGTGATTTGTGTCAGCCTACCGGGGTTTTCATAAGAACCTTGGCTTTTATTCTAAGTAAAATATGGAGCTGTTGCAAGATTTTTTGAGCAAGAGATATGGCATAAAAGTTTTGTGTGTGGATATGTGTATTCACATACTTCCATATTCTTGACACAAGGGTCTGCTGGATAAGTAACTTACATCTCCCTACACTACGACCTCCACCCTTGTCTTTTTGTCTTTTTCACATAGATTCCAAAAATTGCTTGAAGTATAGTGGACAGAAATTCATTCACCCATCACTTGGATCCACTCTTCTGGCTACTGTTCTTCCTGACTATCTTGTGTTGTTTCTACTGCTCAGTGCCCCCTACAATCACTATATTGATAGACCACCAGGCTGGCTGCTCTAATATTTTTAGTTACCCATCAGAGGCAAGGTCATGGCTCAGTGGGTGGTGACATTAATAAGACATCTGCCTGTGCAGTCCTCCCATTTTAATTTTAAATAATTAAAAGCTGTGTGACAGATACTACACTTGAGCTGCCCATGTATTCGTGTTACACTGCCCTTGACTTCAAAATAAACTTTTCCTCCAAATAATGTGGCACATAATATTCTTTTTCCAAGCTTGTTCATTGGGACATTAATTCTTCGTAAGTTGTATGGCTTTCTGGAGATGCAGATCTTTTAGTTTGATTAGGCAGCTCTCTCTTTCCCAGAGTGAATGGACAGTATTACGAGTGAGCTATGTCTGGGCAGTTCAACCACAGTCTTGTACTGTCCAGAGCACCACACACTCTGACCATTAGGTTCTACAACTATGGTTATCTCAGTTAACTCCTTTCTAACTTCTCATTATCTTTTATTCTTTGCACATTTATTTTTCTCACTTCAAATTTAACCTTTACCAAGCCTGTGAGATTATCAGATACTTATTATTATATACAGATACAAATATATGCATATCTCTACTCCAAATATGGGTAGACTTCATGTACATTCCAATGGATATGACAGGATGCATGTAGAAGCTGACAGTGAGTAAAATACCCATTATGTGACTATTTGGCACAACAGCTGACATATCTAGATAATCCAACAATACACTATTATAATAAAAAACACTGTTCAAAATAGAAATGTGTCACCTTAAAACATAATAAATCCTTAGTCACTAGATGTGCTGAAGTAGATACAACGTGACTATTGCTCACGAATGCTGTTGAGGAAACCTCTGAAATTATTTGACATAATTTCTGCCAAACAGAAGTCTGAATTAGTCTTTACATTTAAGAAAAGATATCTGTTTAAAAAGCCTATGAACCCTTGGAATCTAGAAGGTCTAAATATCAGAGGTCATGGTGCAGGAGACAGTTGACTGCAGAACAAACATTAAGAAAGTAAAAAAAAAAAATGACTTTCAATTTCCCCACTTGGAAACTAAGAGGTGGAACACGATTGCAGTAGGGCGAGCTCTCAGTCAGGAAGTCAGGATCTCAGTGATCAGCCACAAGCAAGCTTTAGCAATGGTAATGGGCAGACAGGAATCCAAAGGGGAAACGAATCAAATACTAACTCGGCCAAACAATCTGCCATGTCAATACAATTTTCTGCTCCAATAACTTCTCTTTTACTGTCTTTAAGGAATGAAAATGTGTCAGGGCATGTATATCCTAAAGTATACATGTGTGAGTATGAGAATAATGCATAACAGGACTACGTGGGATATAGAGATGGAGGCACACAGGATGGATCCAGTAGCTTTCACTATTAGGGCTCTGACACACATACACAAGCACACACACACACACACACACACACACATTCCACACACATGCATTATTAAATGAAACTGCATGGCATGATTATTTCAGGAGGGAAAACTCCTGGAGGAGAAAGCATTTTATGTACTTTCTCAAAGTTAATATTGTGACCTTGATTATTTTGACAGGTCTATAGAGCTGTATCTATATCTGCATCAACTATTCCAGTGTTGATAATGCATATGTCAGAATTTTAAAAACATACCACAAGCTATAAATCATCCTGAAAACATTTGAGAAATTTGCCTGAGCTTAATACATCACAGATTTAAACAGAATGTTATAATCCTGAACCAGAACTCAAAACCGTCAGACTCAAGAATGGATTTGAAATTTTGCATTTTGTTTATAGGATAGCTATTATTTTAACTTCTTTTCATGATGATAAGGAGGACACATAAACTTATCAGCAGGAAACAGGCTGCTCATTTCAGAATTCCTTCTCACATCCCACAGTGCAGTCATCTAAAGCCAAGATGCAGTTATGCAGAACACAGATGAAGTTTCGCTCTATATTACAAATGCATTCACTTAACCATGTTCTGCAGGAGACTCTTGGAAGATAAAACCATTATCCCTCCCACTATGAACATTGGAATTTTATTTTTTCATTTAACTCTTGATAGAATAATATGAAATTCAATTGTGGCAAAGGGATTGCTGGTAAAATTTTGAATACTTTTTATACTAGGAATATGGAGCAGGTATAGTTTGGAAAGTGAACTCAAGGTCAAAACATTTGTTGGGGGGGACGAACAGAGAAGAGGAATGAAGAGAAGTAAGAACAGTCAATTTTAATGTCTAACGGAGCCCACACAGTTGAACTGTCAGTAATTAAATCCAGTGGCTTCAGTCTTTGCAAGACATTTTAAAAAGATTCTATAGAAAATACATAAAACATTGAAAAAGCAGAAGTTTGAGTGAAAAAAAAATGTTTCTCATGGGGCAAGGAGCTAGTTCTTACCTTAGTTATTTCTCTCTTAATGACCCCAAGTTAGATCATTCCAGTAAAGACTTGTATTGATTTGTTTAACTTTTACAAGTTAACATCTGGGCACAAGACCAAAACTGAAATGAAAAAAGTTGCATTTAAAGTTCTCAGGTAAAATTAGAGGGGAGAAACATAGCCTGAGTTGATATACCTGCTACCTTGTGAAAAAGGATTCCAGTGGAAGAAACACAGACACAAAGGCAGAGATATAGTTTTAAAAATTGATGTTTTGAGATTCATCACAGATGCACTATCTCAGGCTTTGTCTTCAATTATTTTTCAAGTCAAAAGCTTCACTTATTTTTCAAATCAAAAGCACTCTATTGAGAACATAGAAGATTGCAAAGAATAATTGCTAAAATAAGTGTTCCAAGAACTGATATTTCATTGCTTAAGATAAAAGAAGTATAGAAGACATATTGATAAATGAATACATGAGATTGAGAAAATGCCTATAATATTGGAAACAAACTGAGTTTGAAATGTTAGAACTCTTTGGATGCAGCTTAAAGGAAGGCAATTAAATAAAATAATTAAAATAGTGACACAGCTGTATCTATATACAGATATAAATATATGCACAGCTCAGTTTTCTGAGTATATGCAATCCACAGATTACAGATGAGCTATGTTCCTGAGAATGTCTTTAGGTTGGATTTTTATGCAATTTGGATCCCTGATGAATAGAAATTATATGGTTATAATCAAAATAATAATATCAACATTATAATCATGTATGGTAATAATAATAAAACAGAGTAATACTATAGTAATAATAACAATAATGTTCCTGCACTATAATAATGTTATAGAAATTATCGTGCTATTTATTTTAATTCAAACAAACAACATACCAACACACTCATACAAAAAGTTTAGATAGGAGACAGGAGAAATTAAAAATAAAATTAAAGGTTAGCATTCACCTAATGTTGCATGAACAGTAGGCTAATAGGATTGTTAATGCTTATTTTGACCTTCTAACCAAATCAATAATAACCTTTCCATTTGAATAATTAATCTACTACACTGCTTAGTCATAATTGATGCTTTCACTGGAGCCCTGCCTGTCACGTGTTCCATCGTTCTCACTTTATACTCTGTTATTGCTCCGATAGTCAAGCAACTAAAGCTTAATGTTCTCCCAATGAATGAAGGCGTTCGGCCTTTGTCTCAATGCTTCATTATTTCCACCTTCATTTCCATTGCAATCGCTTTCTCTATGCTGCTGCAGGCTCACCTGGACTAGCAGTGGACAGTTGCTTTGGAGGCATGGCTATGAGGGTAAACACAACCTCACAAAGTCAAATAAAAATGTTAAAATAAAAGGGATGCCACATATAGGGACTGTATAAACAATGAGATGAGCATCTAGCCTGAAGATATTGGGCTTATGAACTGTTTATGCCATGTGTGTTTGTCTACATGCATGGACGAAACTAATCCCTCAATTATTAATTTAGTTATTTAATTGAAAATCGTCTTCATAGGGAGCCCATTCATAAGTACAGAACACTGTAAGTCAGAGTGTCTCTAACTCCAGGGACTTCCTGTATATATTTGTCTGTGAGCTAACCAATTCATACTATATGTGATCGTACACACTGTAGATGAGGTTGAAATTTGGAAAGTAGATACTTTTTTCTTGTTAAGTAATGATTGAACTATGTGTACATATCTAGTATGCTACATTTCTCTATTTTTCAAATAAACTGCTTAAATATTAAGAGTCTTTACACTTATCATTCATTCAGTCATCAGGATCTGGTATCACTACCCTCCAATACACTTGAACTGCAAAGAGAGAAAATCAAACATGAGAGAGAAAATGACTTAATTTGCCACCAAAACACTAATGAATCTTGAACCTGTACTATATATATATAAACTATAGGTTTAAGAGAGAGAGAAACCGCAGAGACAGATGAGGTCTTGCTCTGTTGCACAAGTTGGAGTGCAATGGCGTCATCATAGGTCATTGCACTTTTGGACTGCTGGGCTCAAGCAATCCTGCTGCTTCACCTCTTGAGCAGATGGGACTACAGGTGCAGCCTATACATGCCTGGCTAATTTGCCCAGGATGGTCTCAAACTTCTAGCCTCAAACAATCTTCCTGTGTCAGCCTCCCAAAGTGCTGGGATTATAGGCATGAGCCATTGCACCCCACCCAGCCCCCTTTGTATTTTTAACATGACTCGTTTCTCTATCCTTAGAAATTGTTTTTTTTTGCTTTATATGCTTCTCTGGTGGTTTTATCTCCAAATATGGCTTAATCCACCACCAAAACACTAATGAATCTTAAACCTATAGCTATATCCAAGGGTCATGTTTAATTGTCTGCTTAACACCTCCAATAGATTATCTCAAATTCACTTCACATTCAATAAGACCAGAACTAAACTACCATTTTCTCTCTCATATTTGATTTTCATCCTATTTTCCTGCCTTAAATAGTGTTATCATCATGACCTAACCTGGGACTTTGTATTATCAGGCCATATAAGTTATCATGATATCTTAAATAGTTCAAACGCCAACCACTTTTAATTAATATGACTTCCAACCACTTTTGTAAATTCCCCTGGCCCTGGGTGCAGACCCTGCCTGTCTCACCTGCATTACCGTCACAGCCTTCTCCCCAGTCTGGATCTCTTTCTATGTCAGATTCACCTTGAATATGTGTGCCGCCATGCTGGAGCTAATTGCAGTACAAACTAAATTATTCCTCTCTTTGAAAGTCTTTAATAACTCCAGATTTATTTCAACTATAAAATTCAAGCTTCTTAACAAAGTATATAAAACTTTCAACGAGCTGGCACTTTTATGGCATAATTGTCTCCATTTTTTTTCTCTCAAATGTTACACTTCAGCAGTACAAAGCTACACGTGCCTCTTCAAGTACCCCACGTTGTACTCTTACCTCTCCAGCCTTAACCACGATACCTCGTCTGCTTGGAATAGCGTGTTCTTCATGTTCTTTCTTCTTCACCTGGCTGCCTCCTATTTGCCTTTTAAAATTCAGCTCAGATGTCACATGCTGTATGGATCTTTTACTAAATCTGACACTGTCTCCTGTCATATCCTTCTTTGAGGTTAACTATAGCTCCAATGTACTCCTATATAATTTGTGACTCTGTCAGACACTGATTATATGATCAGTTATTATCTTCTCATATTTCTCTTTGACAGGAATATATGCTTTAGGAAAATAAGGAACGATGGAATTTTAGTTATCATATTATGTGCTTACTTCTACTATTACACTGTCTGATACATGGTAGATACCCAATAATTATTTTCTTTGGATCAAACTGTACTGCACAATATCAGAGAAACCAAGGGAGTAGGGAGAAAACTAATAGGTGTGATGTATTGTGACTGACAAACTAATGTTGGGACATGAATCTTTGTGTAACGTTAATAATAATAGAGCTTATACACACTAAATATTCAGACTGACCATAGCTTGAGTCCCAGCTCTACCATTTGCTTTGTGAATGGGGAAAATCTTACTTCTGTTCCATAACTTTGGTTTTCTTATCATTTAACAAGAAATCATCAGTAGCATTACCATTATCATCATCAATACCTACCTTAGAAAAGAGAGAAGTTCAAATATTTCAGGATCCTGTTTTAGAGACTTCCTCTAAGAAAAAGAGTATAGAATTATAAGTCTAAAATACAAACAAATAAACAACAACAACAACAAATCCAAGCATTTACTTATGAGAAAAGCAATCATTTCAGATTATAATTTTTACTACACTTGATCTTAGCCAAAAGGCCGAGAAGCAATCAGATTATAATTTGTAAAAGGCTGACAAATATTTTTAGCACATCTCAGAAAAATAGTGTAATTTTAAAAAATTAACTGCCTTTCTTTTCTCTGTACTATTTCCCCTCAATGTTTGATTTTAAATATTTGTATTATTTCTCTATATTATTAGGCATTTATAGTATTCTATGTAGAGTGACTAGAAAGGCAATTTAGTCTTTGTTCTGGGAGAAAGACTAAAGGTTATCTTCAAGGTTATCAATGATTTCTTCAAGGTTATCAATGATTTATATATGTTTTTCAAATTCACACCTTTCATGTGGTAATATGTAATTTATTGGTATTGTCAATTTTAGAAGAGCTTATTGAGTGTTTATATGATCTGAAGCTATGAAATCCATTTCTACTCTGGGATAACTGACTAACAATACCTATTCTATATAAAGAAGGCAATGCAAATAAAATCTGTCTAGATCTCTAGTATGCCCAGAACATTTTATGGCAACCAGACACACAGGCTAAGTTTGGCAGATAGTCATTTGAGTTGGAAAGAATGAATGGTCTTATCAGATAGTAATTAAAATATCTTATTTCTGCAAAATTTACCAAAATATGTCACTCATAACCTCATGTTAAGGCCCTTCCTGGGGCTGTGGAATAAACCTATGTGAGAGGCCCAGAAAGTAAGACTCATAATAAAGGCTGCTAGTATGATTGTCTGGTCAAATATTAGATAATAAAAATAAAACACTAGGAGTAGCATTTCATCTATTATAAATATATGATAAATATTAATTTTATATGAATTATTTTAAAAGAATAAATGTATTTGGCTCTATAAGCTAACTTAAGTCTCCAAGATGGAATTGTTAAAATTAATATTACACATTGACACATTCTATAGAGGTCATGTACAGTGGGTAGAAAGGCACAGATCCATTCACTTCACGACATTCATTTGGACATTCATTTGTAGAACTTAAAGATGTATATTTTTATAAACAAGTATTCCAATTTATTAAAACATAATGAAATATGCTATTAATAAAGCAGACTGCATATCAACAACTTTGCAAAATCACAAAGGAAGTTACATTTTTATCGGAAGACTTGTTGGTGATCATGGAACCAGAGTTAGTATAGTTTGACGACCTCACTGGCTACTCAAATACATTTTTTTAACTTGATTCATCTATGTATATCCATTTTGAGTATATATGAATCTGTCACTGATCTAGGTGAAGGAATTTTTCTTGATTATTGATAAGGGCATTTGTTTACTGAACAATCCTGCAGAAATAATCTCTTGGAATCCCATTTGTTTATGAGATTTTATCATAAGGGCCAGTGATAAATGAGAAATTAAACAGCTAGATCAAAAAAGGGAAAATATCAAATCTAAGCTTTATAAGAAGCAGAAAGTGGTGTAACCACAATGAGGCATTAGTTCAGTGTTGGAGTGACCTTCTCCAGTAGTTTCCCTTGAGAGGAAGCATAAGGAAATAATTTCTCAGTCTATTCATGCCGTCCAGGCTTCATACCAGAATGGTAGTCTGAATATTCATATAATTCTGGGCTGAGAGGCAATTTCTGCAGGGTCTTACTCTAATACATTGTAGTAACCAATATTGTTAAAAAAAAGTTTAATGCCATTATGATTCTCATTACTACGTATTATGTTTTCATTTTGTTTGCTATATGTTTTTGTTTTTCTTCCTCTAGGCAGTTGTCTGAATTATATAATGGTGTGTGATTATGGTTGGTCTACTTCCAATTACTCTCTTAGAATGAAACTAGAAACTCATTTATTTGGAAGTAATCCAAATGTATTTTTTTGTAAAAAAAAAAAAAATTTGATCTGCCTATTTATGGATCTACTCCGTCACTGCTGTCTGGAGTTGCTACCAGAGAAATGTTGGGTAGTCTACATTAATGTTTGTGTGGTTTTAACTAAATTTAAATTTTCTTTACTTTTTGTTTTTCTTTCTGTATATCTAACCTAGTTTTAAATATGTATATATATATATATATATATATATATATATATTTAAATGAGCTATCATATTTTTAATTTAAAGGAGATTGTCTTATCCTTCAGGCCTGTTCGGGCATCATTCTGCCGTCGCTTGTTTTAGTGAATGTAATGTATCCTCGTATTATGACACTGAAAGCATTAATTATGCATTTTTTCTTCTTTTTCTTACATTATGACTATTTCTACTGCACGTTTTTGCTTGCTTATTGAGACAGGAGTTTAGCAAACTAGAAAGGATATATGTAGCCTTCATCTGGGGTGAAAAACAGAACCTGACTATTTATAGACTTTCAAATTGAATTTCTCTATAGAATAAACTATTGTTATCTGATTCGTGTTTATGCATATTTGGAAGGAGAACTTAGTGCTCCCTGGAATTCAGCATATTTTTATTATTATTATTTTTCCTTCATCCTGCCTATCAGTTCTAAGGTCCAGAGTCTTTTCAGGTTTCCACAGGGTGAATTGAATTAGGGATGCCTTTGATTTGCGTTGCCTTCTTTCTTCTTCTTACTCCTGTCTAATCTTCCTGTATTTTATTAATAGTCATAGCTTCCTTTACCCTGTTACATCATTTTTCACTGTATGATGTGTCTGACTTATAAAAAGCTATTTAAAGCTATCTTCAGCTATTCTCATTATCCTTCTATATTAATACCTTTTTAATCTTTAATATAATACCAACACTTTTGGGACAGGAAAGAATAAAAATAGATATATTTTTAGTTCTCTTTAAAAGAAAGTATCAAATAAGCTATCTTTAAAAAAGTATGCTTACACTATTGTGGACAGTTTTGGTACATAGAAATGACTTCACGTTTTCCTAATAATTTCAGGCATTAGTGGTAGCGTGCCGAGTGAGGCAAACAGTACACATTTTGAGAGGAACGGGTTTTTTCAGTATTCCAGGAATAGGTACTTAATTGCCAGCCTCCCTTTCCATATGCTGTCATTTATATATAGAAGCAAAAACTCTATACATTTGAAATGGCCAGATGGCAACTCTTCTCTTCATTACTACAATGAAATAGGGAATACAGGCGTTCCCTGGTGACACCTGGCTGCAGTATTTCGTTTTAAAAGCGTCGTTTTCAGCTCAACATAAGCTTGCTTCCACCTTTTTAAAATGTTTGTTCACTTTTCGAGAACTGCACTGACAACAAAAAGAAACGTACACGAATTTAGCAAACTTGATTTTTTAAGTTAAAAGTGAAATGCTAAATAATATTAGCATAAACATTTGCAACTGTTACCTAAGAGAATTCTGATGGCTGCTTCAACTCTCCCTGTGAAATTATTCTTGCCTGGCATTTGTAATTGTTTCTGTCAGGAAAATGGAAACCTTGCAGATATTTACTAATGTGCCTTGGAGAGCGTGTAACCTTGGAGATTTGTGTAATGTACCTTTGGAAATGGAAATTCTACAGATAGTTCATAAACTAACTCCTTGACACAAGATTGCTAAATTCTTCTTGAGGCAATATTTGTCCTTGGGAAAAAAACCCTGTTTTGTTACCATTTTATTTATAAATAACAGAAGGAACTAGATGGCTAGATATGTTTATTAGAAGACTTTATGGAGATCATGAAGGTAAGATTTTGTACTTAGAATTGCCATTTTTAACCCTATATAGTCAGAAATAGCTGTGACTCAATCTATCATTTCTACATAAACAGCAATGCCACAAGATTGCAAAAATACCCAGAGATAAGTTATTTGAAGGATGTCTCTGTAATGATATGAATAAAACTCACACAAAAGCTGTTTAAACAATATATTTTTATTGAAATAAGTTGATGATTCTATATAGTCATTACAAATTTTACTTTCAATTTGATTCATAGAAACTGAAACTATTAAACATAACTAAATTAGTCTTTTCAACATTTGAGCTGTAAAAAATTTGACAGTAAGAAAATCAGAGTAATGGGAAAGGCGAGCTCTATGGAGAAAAACAAATAGATATTGATATATCTGTATTTTTTAAGATTCTAAAGCTCTGGCGTTTGTTATATTTCCTAAGATAAATCCCTTAAAATATAAGAATTATTTTACACACCCTTCTCTACCTCCCAAAAGGTAGAAACATGCATGATCCCGGGATTGCTGTAAGGATTGGCTTAAGGGATAAGATAAAACAAAACAGCAAAGGTTCTTCCACTTTTACCAATGAGATAATTGGGAAACAGAAGTCAGAGGGGCAATCATTTGGAAAGCAGTACCAAAAACCAGACCCCTGGACCCCGGACAGTATAATCATCATTTCACTGAGCAAAACAAAACCACACATGTTTGAAAAAGCCAGAATCTCCCTAAATCAATGATGTAAGATTCATTGCACATAGCACAGATTTTTATTATAGGCATTCATTTTAGCCTCTTTGAATTTAAATATGTATTTCAGGATTTTACTTATCATGGAAGGAGAGAAAGGAGAGAAATATGATTATAGTTGCCAAAGGGATGTTAGGATAATATTTATTTTGTCAAAGGTTAATTTTAGTTTCCTCAAGGCTCTAGAACATAGCTCCATCCTGGGAAGGGAACAGAGGGACAACCAAAACAAACACACACCACTCCCCTACACTTAGCAATGGAAGCCAGGCTATTCTGTGAATGCTTATTTTTTCAAACTTATGGGGAAAGGGGAGAGGGAGGTAAGGGGAGGGAGGATGGCTGGAGGGAGGGTGATTGGCGGTATCACGCCTATGGTTCATTTTATAAGGGTACATGTGAATCTTCCTAAATGTAGAATATAAATGTCTTAACACAGTAACTAAGAAAATGCCATGAAGGCTTTGTTAACCACTTTGATGAAAATATTTCAAATTGTATATAAAACCAGCACACTGTACCCCATGACTGCATTAATGTACCCAGCTATGATTTAATAAAAAACAAAACAAAACAATCAAAACTTCCTTGGCTTCTCATTCAAAACATGTTCTTTTATGAACATAAATATGAAAGTAAGCACTGATTCAAAACATATATGTGTACTTTTGTCTTCCTGTTCAGTTTTTCATTTTGCTAAACGATGAATAGATAGATTTAAACTCACTTATTAGGAGCTGACCCTCTACCAATAGCAGTAATAGTAGATGATTTGACTCCAAGGATCCAAAATGCAGCAAAAATTTTTGGAATTGATTATGTAAAATACTACATGATCTTTGTTATGAAGGAAATGCTTAATTATTAAGTATCACTACTGTAGGAAGGAGAGATAAGGTTAATCAACAACAAATGTATCACTTGAAAACGCTATGATTTTTGATTTATTTTTCTGGATAAATCACTTTCCAATTTTCTTATCCCCACTGTGACAAGCAATGTAGGTGGCCCCGTGTGTCTCTGGTCACACAAACCTTTCTCCCTTATAATTGTAATAGAGGTTAAGGTAAGTAACAGAGCAACAGAGAAAGGATGCTTTCTGTTTGGCAAGGTTCAGGAGATGAATGACTCTGAAAGTAATTGCAGAGTTTCTTGTATGTGTGATTAGAAGCAAAAATGAATACATAGATAAATGATAGCTAGATGAATATATAAATGAGAAAATAATCATTCAGCTCCTTTTTAGTGAACATGCCTAAGAGATTCTAATCTCTGCAGTTTTGCCTTTAATAAAGGTATAAAAGATTGGAAAGAGACGATACAACCCTCTGGTGTATGGAGAGTGTTCCCTCCGCCCAACTCAATCTCCACACCAAAACTGGTACCTTTGTTATACTTTGTAGTCCTGGTTGAAGAGCAACACACACTTATACCCTGCTGTGAAACTCCCCTTGGGCAGCAATCAGTCCCTCACCTCAAGGCCTCCCTCCCAGTCACAGTGGTTTCACAGCCACTTACAAAGATCCGGTAACTAGGTGGAGACATTTTCTTCCTGTGGCCTCATCATTTGTAGAATGCAGACAAACACATCATTTTAAAGAAGGTAATGGCGTCTCTTGCAAACTTACTGTTTCTTTGAGATGTGTCAAGTAGACCTGAGAGAAAGAGGGATAGTTTCTTTCCAATTAAGCATGGATTTTTTGGAAGAAAAACCAAAACGAAACTTTCTTAATGTAACTATTGTATTCATTTATGAGTAAGTTTCTTGAAATTATTTCTTATACATATGCAGCTCTACTTAAATTCAGTGTTCTATGATTATTTTATTAAAAAAAAAATCTGAATAATTCCTGACTTCATCTTCTCCAAGCTTATTTTCTTGACTTTAGTTAAAAAATTCTGACTTAACAGCATAACAAAATAATTTCTGATACAGACAAAAAACAATTTTCACTATTTAGGGTATCCTCAGATCGTTTAGTTTTTATTGATTTCTAATAAACGTTTTCTTTCATTGTGGCATAATTTCCAAATGATTAAGATAAACTTTGAAAACCAACCATGTTTCCTGGCTGAATTCTTTTTTAATGGCAGTCAGTTATTTATTTTGCATCAAGCATTTATTCAGATTAGTTTAGAATTGAACTTGTGGGCTGCAACAGGGATTCTCAACAGTAAGGGTGTGACATTCGGGATGGGAGAGTTCTTGGTTGTGAGGGTCCCTCCTGTGCACCACAGGATCCTTATAGAGTCACTGGACTCTACCACTAGACATCAGGAGTTCATGCCAATCTCAGTGTCATGACAATCAGAATTGTCACCAAACATTGGCAAATATCCCCTGTGTTCAGGTTGGGACTCACTGGACTATCGTATTCTGTCCTGTGTTATAATGTGGTAGTTCTGTTTTGAAAGCAAACCATGTCTGTGGGCTACAGAGACTGCTGTTCTGTTGCTTTTGTGTGTACCATTACATTCCTCACCTGTGACACCCCCTGCTACTAAGTTAACCTCCAGGATCGCTCTCTTCCCCTGGCCTTCTTCTTCCCACTAATTCTGTAATTACATGTGTTTTATGAACCTGCCTTTACAGGAGTTAAGGGACAGGAACCACACCCCTTAACTTCTTGGAGGTTATGACAATTTTAGAAAGTACAACCCGGCTCGGTGCCTATAGCTCAACCGGCTAAGGCGCCAGCCACATACACCTAAGGTGGCAGGTTCAAATCCCCAGCCCGGACCCGCCAAATAACAATGACGGCTGCAACCAAAAAATAGCCAGGCGTTGTGGCGGGCGCCTGTGGTCCCAGCTACTTGGGAGGCTGAGGCAGGAGACTCGCTTGAGCCCAGGAGTTGGAGGTTGCTGTGAGCTGTAATGCCACGGCACTCTACC
>CAUYTI010146164.1:0-23532 GCA_963575145.1 Galago senegalensis | reverse complement strand
GGCTCAAGCGAGTCTCCTGCCTCAGCCTCCCAAGTAGTTGGGACCACAGGTGCCCGCCACAACACCTGGCTATTTTTTGGTTGCAGCCATTATTGTTGTTTGGCGGGCCCAGGCTGGATTTGAACCCACCACCTTAGGTGTATATGGCTGGCGCCTTAGCCACTTGAGCCATAGGCGCTGAGCCAGATGTTTCTTATAGTGAGGTCCACTTGGTAAAGACGAGGCCAGTGGATTGTCAGACACTGTGGGATCATGGAAGGAGGGTCTGTGGTGCAGAGCAGGTGTTGGCGGGAATAAAAACACCAAATGGAAACTTCAAACAGATGTCTGAACTCAGAGCAGAAATGTGGACTTCACAGAGGCTAAGGTAGTGGAGCCAGCGCTGACAATCGGTCTACACGTGTGCCAGTGTTGGGAAGTGCATCAACCCCCCAAAGAGCAGAAATGTTATGTACAAAAGAAAAGAGTCATTGTCTGTTTGGTGGATACTGTCCTGGGGTACTACCCAGTCCCCAAATCCCATAACTCAAATGCAGATCTTCCTGATGACGGAGCATGTTGAGACCTTACAGCTCACAGTGGAAACCCCCTTTGTCCACCCTGAAACTGTACTTGGGTTGAAGAGGGCTCCCCAGCTCAAGACTAGGCACTTCATTAAGCCCAAGTCCAGCTCCGTTGATGGGTGGGTATTGGAGACAAAGGGGCCACCTCCTTTCAGTTCAGAGTGACCACCCAGCTCCGGGTGTGCTGTGGGGTGTGCAAGGTGGCCGTGGAGCTGGTGGCAGCTGACAGCTCCTTCACCCCTCCACAGGGGCTGATCCTGAGAGTGCCACCAGTCGCATGCTGAGCCCAACCTTCAGAATCTTGCAATACGCTTGTGATAAGTGTCACTTTCCCATATGCTTCAAGTATGAAGGAATGGGCTGTCTCCCCCGGGCAGGATTTGGGGAAAAGCCAAGGTCGGGGAAAGGGGCAAAGGTAGGACGCATAGTGCCTGGCAAGGATGGGGGAGTCAGAGGATTTAACCCAGGGGTCAGGAGGGAACAGTCACAGAGAAGGATGGCTGGTCCAGTGCTGAAGGACGGAAGCAGAAGCACGTTGACCACAGTAGCCCGAGACCACACCTTATTCCAAGTCCCAAACCTTCCTCCATCAAGGAAGCTAGTTTAGAGTGTGTTACAACCTCACTTCAGGTCGATATGCTTTTCCCAAAACTAAAGGAATTACGTTGACCCAAGAAGGATGCGGTGTTGTTTCAACTTGTTGCTGGCAGTTACTCTTCATCTCTGCTTTAACAAAACAACTTTAACGGAAAGCTGTGTGGGGAGCCATTGAGGGAACAATAGAAATGTTTAAAAAAAAGAAACTGCAAGACCACAGAGGAAAAAATGTTTTCAGATAACTTTACCCAACCCTTAATGACACCCTTTCCTATAACTGTCTGGAAAGCCTATGATGTGATACACGTCTACAGCTGGGTAAAGTGTACTTTAAGTGAAATCCAACTAGCAGCATTTGAGCCTCCGTAGGTCTTTTTTTCCCTTAAGTATTGTTGTCTTTTTATTGTAGTTTATTTTCTGCATGAACATGGGGAAACTGTACCAGAGAGATTTTTAAGTCAAAGTAAATTACATTGCTAAAATGATGACTTGCGCCATCTCTTAGCGACGTCTGGATGCAAACTCGCCCCCTCCAGAAAGGCAGCATGCAGTAAATGCTTTTATTCTTAAGGGGTTGAAAACCATTTTCTATATTGTTGTATCAAAATGCATTGAGGGCTTTTGGAATTCCGACTTCACGGTTAATGGCGTGTGCAAACCTTTTCCACTATTAACAGCTGTCTGTGCAAAGCGTTCACATCAAGGGGCGTTTCTGTCAGTCTCTGCCTGCTAAAGGACAGGATCTGTCTGACTATGGCCACGTCTCTTCTCTAAATACAATCAGGATAGAAACAGGGACCCTAGCTGTGATTCCAAATACCCACTCAAACTGTTTGCAAACTGGAATTCTGACACAGATGATACCGTATAATTAGAAATCATGGAAGACCTGTGAGGGTCATTTGATCCATCTTCTTGCTGAAAACAAGACAAATGTAACTGTTAAAGACATGTCATTGTGTCATAATACAAGGAACTTTCCAGGGGGAAAAGGTTTCAGTGTCCCTGCTGCGTCAACTTTTCTCCATCCCAGAATTCCAAAGGAAACCTCCCCAAGCCATCCCAGAGCAAAGGGCCGAGGAGTTACACGCAAGTAACTTTCTGATTTTCTGCCTGCTAACATTTTATTCTCTAACAGAAAAGGGGAAAAACTAGAAGAGGAAAAACAACACAAGGTCCGTCCAGTCTGGGTGTCGGGAAGGAAGGTCACACAGAGAATAAAGTCCCCGATATTCAAGGGCAGAGCTGAGATGATAAAACAGCCCACATCCTGCCAATGGACATGAAATACATGAAACAGAAAACTTTTCTAACAAAATGATCACTCGTGTCTGAGGAGAAAAGGATAAAGAAGAACAAGGTTGGGGCAGGAATCTCAGTGTCCACTGATAACACTAAACCACTCTGTCCAGAGTGACTGTCCAGAATCACAGAGTTAGCCACGGTCACGTGTGTAACATTCGAAGGTCATTGGCAACAGTGGCCACACGAGATTCTCAGGAAAATTGCAGATCATGAAAACTGCCAGTGTTGATAAAGATTCTAGTTTAGCCAGGGGCAGAGGTGCAGGCCTGTAATCCTAGCACTTTGCAGGCCAAGGCGGGTGGACTGCTTGAGCTCAGGAGTTCTAGACCAGCCTGAGCAAGAGCGACAGACCCCGTCTCTATAAAAATTAGCCCTGCGTGCTGGCAGGTGCTTGTACTAGTCCCACCTACTCGGAGGGCTGAAGCAAGAGAATCGCTTGAGTCCAAGAGCTTGAAATTGCTGTGAGCTGTGATGCCACAGTATTCTACCCAGGGGGACAAAGTGAGACTCTGTCTCAACAACAACAAAAAAAAAGATTGTAGTTCAATGCTCTTTTGTCTTATAGATGCTAAGTAAGCCAGGACTCTGGCAAGCTAAACATAAGCAAAATATGGTTAATTCAAATAAAAAGAATATTTCCTTAGAATGTGTATTTCACTTGGAGTCACCATCCAGGCTGAAAAAATTAATCTCATCTCTTCTTAAATGAAAAGGATAATGTTTGTATGAGATCATCATGGAGGTGTTTATAGGACCGCTATGACCATCTGTAAAAATCACAGTTGTAATCTCACTGGCAGGACGCAGAGACCATTGAGTTGACACTCCGGGCACAAGGAGGAGTAATGGAGATGGTGTCGGAGACCTAGAGTCCTGCCCCGGGGATATTAGTCCCAGTTAATCATGTCATTCACTGTGGAGAAGTGAGAATCCCAAGAGCCTTCAAGAGGTTTTGATATAATAATTCAAAAATGGTTTTCAGTTGCTTATAAATGAGAACAGTTTTATGAATTTCAATCATATGGTTGCTTCAAAATCCTTCTAAAGGCAGAATATCCACATATTTAGCCCATACAGTTTTGTAATGCAGGGTTATACTAAATTAAATTTATGAATCAAAACCCCACATGAAGGGGGGGGTTAAAAGTCCCAACATTGTTTACTGATCTTAACATCATTTATGATTCAAAAGGAGAAGGTAGGCTCAGCACCCGTAGCTCAGGGAGTAGGGCGCCAGCCACACACACCGAGGCTGGCGGGTTAGAGTCTGGCCTGGACCTGATAAATAACAATGACTATTGCACCAAAAAATAACTGGGTGTGGTGGTGGGTTCCTATAGTCCAAGCTCCTTGGGAGGCTAAGGCAAAAGAATCACTTTAAGAGCTGGAGCTTGCTGTGAGCTGTGATGCCACAGCACTCTACAGAGGGCGACATAGTGAGACTCTGTCTCAAAAAAAGGAGTAGAAAAAGGTAGTTTCCTATCAGCTTCCTCAGGCTGCCGTGACAAGAGACCTCAAATTGGAGGCTGAGAGAACAGTAATGTTATTGCTGGAGGCCGAGAGTGGGGATGGAGGGCGGGGGGGCAGGACCATGCTCTCTGTGACACGCTCGGGCACAATCAGCTCCCTGAGTTTCCTTTAGCTTGTGATAGTTCCTGGTTTGTGGCGGCACTGCAGAGTTCACACCTGTGTCCTCACGTCCGTGCTGGCTATGTTCAGGTGTCCTCTCCTCGTGACACCAGCCAACTGGATGAGGGGCCACCTGACTCGGGTTCAACCTCATCTTAACTAGTCCCATCTCCAATGACCTTGCTTCCAAATAAGGTCACTCTCTGAGCCACTGGGGCCTAGGACATCAACATATGGGTGGCAGTGGACATCATTTAACCCCGAAGAGGGTCTAACAGAAATCAAAGCCAGGAGACAAGAACCGTATGTGGCTTTGCCCACACTTCAACCTGCACCCAGCTGAGCATTTTTGCCTTAGCATATATGTTTGGACATTTTTCTGTACAATTTGCTTCAAAAGTCACCAGCAGTGTTTATTCCCTAACTGTGGCCTCCTTGCCACCTCCCAGCAGACATCAGAGCATGGCGTGTTGCGCTCATAACCCCCATCTGTCCATTTTCCTGACAAGGGCTTGTCCGTTCCTGCGGTGCTCAGATGTTAGCTATACATAATGTAAACGACTTAGGATCAAGTAGTCAATCGCGGGTGAAAACGGCTTGCTTAAATGTAAATGGAAGAAGCATCCTGTTGTGATGAGGTGGTCTGGCCAAGCCTAGGCCTTTGCTCAAACTTCACCTTGATTTCCAAGGACCCTTCCCCTCCCAGCTTCCGGCTAAGAGCTCTTCAGCCTAAATCCGCGTTCCCTGAACACACATGTTCAGAGAAAAAGTGATCACAGCCCCCTCATCCATCTTCACTTTAGAAACAAAACTCATGCCTCCAAAGACTTGGCAGCCAAAGAGTGATTCCAGCCCGCTCATTTAGCTGATGGGTGTGCAGAGTCCCAACGTGTGTGCAGTAAGCACAGGGCAGCTGACTTCCACTTAATAAATAAGGTGAAAACTTAATACATTTTAGGTAACCGTAAAAGAAAACAGGCTAGCCAGAAGAGTGTTCAAGCTGGCAGGCAGAGAAAGGAAAGTTTGCTGCTAGAACGGGGCACGTCTTACCAAGCAGAGAAGGCCCCAGAGACAGCGCTTCATACGGAATAACGCTGGAGGCCTGGCGCTCAAAGTGTGGTCTGGAGCCAGGAACGCCAGCCTCCCCTGGAAGCTCGTGAGCCCTTGAATTCTTGAGTCTCTCACGTCCAATCTGCAGAATCAGAAATTCCGGGGTTGGGGAGCAGCGAGCTGTTTAGCTTGAGCTCCCCCTAGGACAGCGGTTGTCCACCTGTGGGTCACGACCCACAGGAACTGTATTAAAGGGTTGCAGCATTAGGAAGGTTGAGGACCACTGCTCTAGGAACTCATTCTCCTTTGCTCTGTGTGACTCCATGGAAAACATTCTAAAGGTGTCTCTTTCTTTTCTCTTGCAAATTTATTTGCCAAGCAAATGACCAAGTCCTTCCTCCAGCTCTTACAGGTGGACCAGAGGATGTTAGTTATTGAAAGAGAAGACTTCTTGTAAAGTGCCAAATTGATCGATCTTTGCACATGTTGATTCCTGCCTCTACAAGAGAGAGACTCCGGGTCACCATGTCCAGTGCTGTGGAGACCCGGTTGTCCTCCACTGTCCCATCCTCACCTCAGACAATGGTCCCAAAAAAGCAACCACAGAAAGATGCTAGTTATTCCTGAGATACAGTGAGGAGAAAAAGTGAAGCAGCCTCTTAAATCACTATTGTTTTTCAGAACAGATACTTGACAGCTGCAGGCTTGCCAGGTGAGCTCTGTTGCACACAATAAGGTATTCCCACCAGGCACAGGACAGCCTGGAATCTGCCCTGTGGACCAGCAAAGGTTAGGGATTACTTTTAAGCTGCCAAGCTAATGACTCACGAGCATTAAGAGTAGCCAAAGAGAATACAGGGATCTACAGCTATTATCAACACAAACATTGCAAAATCTAATTTAAAAAACACAATGCCCTATTAATGAAAAGGATTACTTTCATGTGTTTTCCTGCAGAATATTTGAGGGACACACTTTGGAATATGTTCAGTAAACCCCATAGGTGCCTATTTGGATGGCAAAGCAAACCCTCCCCATCACCAACCACTCACGGGCTGGGAGATGCCAGCGTGGTCTAGCTGTGTGCTATTTGCAGCATAGGAAATCTGAGCAGAAAGAAACTACCAGAAGTCCATGTTCTCCCCGTTCTAATCGACTTTACTAAGTGTCGGATTTTTGTCACATTGTTTTCTTATGATATGTGCTTTTTTGTTATGCTAATTTATGGGCTACTTATTAAAGCGAGCAGAGTAATTCATCAAACTAAAACAGAGCACCTCACAGTCTGCCCTGACTTGTATGATATTCTAACCCATTCATCACGATTCCGGGTTGTTTTAATATAAACTTCAAAAGATAACATATTTTAATGAGCGACCACTTGAGGAAAAGTGATTAATTAAATGTGATGTAAGAGGGAAAGAGCAATAACCCCAAGGAAAAAAAGCCTTACTTTGCAAAAAGGAAAAAATATATTCATTCCAAGAAAAATGTATTAGCTGCAGAATTGTAAGCACCCAGCGTCTGGGAAGTCAGCTATGTTTTCATGGTTGCATAGATGACCTGGAATTAAATGATTCTTTCTCCTTACACAATATTTATCCAGGATTTCAGATTTCAGTTTAAAATTCTACTTCATCTACTCCCAGGCATCAAAGGGGAATAGAGAATCTTTTAGTGGCAAAAACATACATAAGAGATCTGAATTTCATGCTCTAACTATAGAAATAAACGCTTTTAAACAAATTTGAAAAGGTAAGTTTAAATTAAAAACACAAATTTTTAAATTACCTTTGGGAGGATGTGGTGGGGAAGGGGGCCTCTCAGACCAGACTGTGAAGCACCGAGGAACCAAGGGACTGACACTTATTTTTGCATCCCAAGATCTCCAGCCACTGGCACCGACTCTGTCCCTAAGTCATGCTAACAGCAGCCGGTGCGTCTGCAGAGCTGACTGTAGATCTGATCTAAGGAAATTGTGTGGCATCACACTACAACCTGACCAAGTGGCACTGCCATCACAGCTAAGGCACAGGGCAGGGAAATGGTCTGAAATAAAGGTCAGAGGCAAAAGTCTTCAGAAAGAAACAGAAGTTTTCTTGCAAAGAAGTTCCAAGGAAAAGAGACTTTAGGACCAAAAGAAATACCAATAATATTGGCTCGGCGCCTATAGCTCAACCGGCTAAGGCGCCAGCCACGTACACCTAAGGTGGCGGGTTTGAATCCCCAGCCCCGCCAAACAACAATGATGGCTGCAACCAAAAAATAGCCGGGCATTGTGGCAGGCACCTGTGGTCCCAGCTACTTGGGAGGCTGAGGCAGGAGACTCGCTTGAACCCAAGAGTTGGAGGTTGCTGTGAGTGTGATGCCATGGCACTCTACCCAGGGTGACAGCTTGAGGCTCTGTCTCAAAAAAAAAAAAAAGAAATACCAATAATACGTATTTGAAGGAAAAGACGGGACATCACCAAACGTTTGTTCTTCTATTCATGGATGAAAACCACCAGGTTCCTTAGGCGAATATCGTAAAATGCCACACGTCTTCAGAATCAGCACTGCTAAGTACAGGGATGAAGCTATTTTCCATTGGAAGACAGTTTCTTAATGGAGCATTTTGAAAATGGACAGGGACACTCTGTCCATCTTGTTGGTTATGTCAGGGCACAAACCTTCTCCTCTAGCTCTCCACGAGAGAGAAGACTCCCAATGTCAGTGTGGCTTCCTGACACACTCAGGAGAGAGCCACGAGTGGGAAAGGGACAGAATCGGGCTGCAGCTCCAGCTGTCTGGCCTCTGACTGTGGCTCTGCAGTATGGCCCACCACTCCCGAGCCTGTGCCCCTCGGTGGCACCATTCTTTACGGGCACCCATCTCCCGCCACCAGACCAAGGACCTTCAGGTCAGAAGAGTGTGCCTTGGTCTTCACTGCCATGCCAGAACTTAGCAAGGAGCTAACACAGCTCAGCATGTCCTAAGAATAAGGAGTGCCCCAATATGGTCACTACCAGCTGTTTGCCTCAGAATGAAAGAAAAATACAGAGACAGATCCAGACAGACAGAGCACAGATACTAAAGTAGAGACCCCTCACACCGACCCAGGAGACGCACAGTAGAAAAAGTTAGAACTAGAACACCATCTTCAACAGAGGCAATCTCGCCTCCCTAGGACACAGACTGCAATGTTTGGAGACACTGGTTTCGTAGAGCTGGGGGTGGGAGGGTGACGGCAGCGTCGAGTGGCTCTGTGGCTCCACCACCTGAAGGCACAGGACAGCCCCCACCCAACAAGAATGATGTGATTCAAAATGTCAGTGGTGCCACAGCTGAGAACTCCCGAGCTAGATGCATGCACACAGACGCAGACAAATCCATGAAAACCAAACTCCTTCCCTAATTTCATGAGGTCCTTTACAAAGGGAACCTCTTCCTTCCTTCAAGTAATAAATGGATCTAGAACCTGCCAAGACCTGCCCTGTTAATACAGGTTTAAAAGATTGCACAAAGCCATAACTCTTGGATCACAGAAAGATGGAAGCTCAGCTGGATGTCTGTGTGAACGCAGTTTCTCCTCTAAGTCTTTGGTTTTCGATGGCGATCTTGACACTTACCCAGTGAATGTATTCTGTCCAGATTTTTTTTTTTTAATTTCTTTGCAGCTGTGAGGACATGAGCTCATAACTCCGGATCCAAAAATGTGGAAACAACAAAAACAATAAAAAGATGTTCTCTGCTTTCTTTTAGACTCTGGCCCCAAAGAGGAAAAACAGAAAAGAGAAACTTCCCAGATGTAGGCCATCTCGGGAATGGTGGACCGGGTTTGGGTGTGCTGCTTTCAAAATGGCCCAGCCAAAGGTCACATTAAAAAGAGAAGAGGGAGGGACAGGGAGAGGGGGAGAGAAAATGAAGAGAAAGAGAATGTCTTTCTACTCAAAGGTACATGGGCATATCCTCCACCCCTTGGCGAAGGGCCAACTGGATCCCAAGAGCAACCACAAGGTCTGTGAGCTTCAGGGTACGCATTTCACATTTCAAAACCAAAGTTCTCTTTCCAAAGGGCTTTAAAAGCCCAAAGCACAGAAGAGGAAATGGGAGTAAAGTGCCCACCATCAAACAATAGTATTTTTGAGGGTAGACACCACCCTAGGGGACCTCTCTTTGCCACAGACAAAATGAAAGAGTCTCGTTTGGCAAAACATTTCCACAGCTATTGGCCTCCTGTTTCCTTCTCACTCCTCATGAAAGGAATCAGCCACTTCTGCAAACACTTGGCATTCTTGTTGTCAACAGAGGTATTCATAGTTTCAAGTGCAGAGGGCAGGCCCCAAGGCCGTGATGTAACCTGCCACTCTGGCTTCACAAGTACGGCAGGACTGCTGGACAGGAGTGGGGGACACACATGCCGGTTGACATTGCATCTCTGCACACAGGGTGGTCCTAGGCCCCTTCTTTTCATGGTTCATGTGGGGAAACCCCCAAAAAGCACGGGATTAAACAGGAAGCAGAAGCAGGGGTAAATAGTGGACCCTGAATGGGGGGGAATCTGACTACGTCCCAAAATTGTTTGCACGGAGGTTTATAGAAAAGCATTTCCACAGCCCCAAACGTGGGGATTATTATCGTAATAGCGCTGTGTCATGATTGTGAGGGTCTTGGTGTTTGCATTCTGTGGAGTCTATTCCAGTCTGTACACAAATGTCCCTGAGATGCAAGGGTCCTTGGTGCCTGTGGCCTGTAAAAACCGTACTTGGGACCATCCTGCGGGTGATGTGACACACACCAATCCACAACATATATCCTGTTCAAAACAGCTCTTGGAATTGTAGGTTTGCCAGTTTTTGTCAGTTTTCTTCCTGTTTTACGTAAGACAACAAGGAATGTACTTTTCAAAGGAGTCCTTTTCCTTCTGATAGTGTTAATATTTAAAGACAGGAGCTGGCATGTTTGTATACATCTTGACAGGGCTGTCTCCTGCAATTAGGCCTTATCAGAGAGGTAAACAGGAGTTAATAAACTTTCAGGGACTAAAGCACTGACAGTAACGCAGCAGGGACAGAGTGAGGAGGTGAAATGAGCTTTGATGGGGAAAGTTTCCCTGTCTTTGCACTGAGGCTTTCTCAGCTGTGTCAGGCTTTCCTCCAAAGCAGTCAATTAAGAATGTAATCCTCATCGCTCCTCCTTAGATAGGCACCTCATGTGCATCAGAGAGGAACACCAAAAATAATGTGCTGTGTTCCAAACATAAGAATTATTAATGCATGAGAATCTGACCGCAACTCGAAACAAAAACGTGCAGAAACATCTCTAAATGTCACAAGGAAATGAATTCCCACCAGTGCTCTCATCCCAAACACTAGGGAGATTAATCACACTCTTGGAAGGTGACGGATTACGTTGCAAGATTAATGCATGTCCTTTCATTAAATAGACCTTGTTCTGCTTTCATTTCTAGAGTTAGGAAATGGTCGCTTCTCTGGATATAACGCGAAATTCGCTATGAAATTTAAAATGTAGTCAGGGATAATGGAATGCCATATAGAAGCAGGGAAAAAAATAGTCTTGCTCTCCTAAGGTGATCTGAGATTATGCACATTTAAATTAGAAAACACACTTGCCTAAAATGAAAACGCAGATCGCCATACATTACATGGTAAGAAAGTCCTGCCTCATCTATCAGAGAAAGAAGATGAAAGACAGTTCTAAATTTCTGACTTTGCTAACAAAACATTTTTTTCTCAAGTTGGGGGGCATTAATAACGTAAAGACAAAACCATTTACTAAAGACAAAGTAACCATTTAAAACAAAAGGGTAAACAGAAGGAAAATTAAGAGCTATGCTTAATCCTTTTGAGGGGCCACTGTTTCTCAGATTCCCCTGAGGACAAGTTTTAACACTTTGGGGATTAAAGATCCCCAGTTCCTCACATCTTTGCCATTCTGTTGGCACGTGCAGACTTTTCAAAATCCTTCGTTTCTTGGAATTTCTCATTGGCCAACTTTTCTATTTTACAGAGATGCTGGAAAGAATTACACAGTATAAACACACACACACTCATCCAAAACCCAAACAAAGGGGAAGGACACTCGAGTGGCAGGCAAAAGAGCCGTCAGTCACATCCGTGTAAGCTACAATTATCACTTAGGAAGCCTCCAAACACAACGCTTAGGGACTCTCCAAACACGTCCCCCCACCGCACCCACGTGGCTGCCCAGAGTGAGGACACAAGATGCTTGTTATTCACAGACAGACTTCCCCTAGATGTCTAGGAGTTCCCATGTTGGGAGGACATTTCTGAAGGATCTCAGTAACACTTTGCCTATTGGAGAACTTTACTAAAGTCTCACTAGAATGGAAAAGCAAGTACCCAATATACTCGATACTAATATGAAGGCAATAGACAACTCCCATACAAGAGAAAAACTCAATTCAATTCCAGACGGGGAGAGAGGAGGCAGGTAGGGGTAGAGGAAAGGGGATTGGTGAGCCCCCCCTAACTGGCACAATGTCGGGGTACGTGGCACACCTCCTGGGTGTGGGACACAACTGCAACAGGGACTCCACAAACAAATGCAGACATTGTAACCCAGTCATCTGCACCCTCTGAAATTAAAAATAAAAAATTAAACTTTGCCATTTTGTTAAACACACGGACGGAATTGGGTGGACGTAAACAAAAGTGATTTGTAAAAGGAAAAAAAATTTCTTCACCTGAGTAATGTCAATACTGGTGACAGTTTGTTCAGCGATTGTATAAAAGGACTTAAAAGATGATTCGTGCTTGTAATGGTTTCTTTCCTCACTCCAACAACTTGTTGCAGCAATTTGCTTAAAATGTCTGTCCTTGGTCCAGTAGAAAATAATTCTCTTCGCCCCAGGGCGTGCTTGCCCATGTGCTGGGTCCCCTGCATGGAGACCCTGGAAGGTAATTGGCTTTGATGGGTTCTTACTGATTGGAGGAGGGACTTGGGTGGCTAGGAGCGTCCACAGGGGGTGGTGTCCATGGACTGACATGTTTCAAGGCTTTTTCTATGACACTAGTAAACTTTGCTCCTGTGCCACCCTGTCATGGCAAGCTGCCTCCAGGAGCCCAGGGGAGAGTGACGAATGTGGCCCTGTTTCCCTCACCGCTTCTCACTATCTGTCACGTTCCCAGTGATATTTCCGCTTTTTCTCTCACTGCTAACAACGTACTGAGAAGTGGGGGGGGGGGGGCGTGTAGCATAATTATTTAGGAATGAGACAATCAGAGCTTGAGTCTCTGATGTGAAGCCTTGGGCTGTCTCACTGTCAGATTTTCATTTTTCTTATCTGGAGCAGAAACACAACAGTCCTGTCCTGGCTGCGTTGTTATGAAGGTCGAATAGACATTTTATGGTGAAATGATGTTCTCAACTCCAGAACATTATGAAACGCAAAGGTAAACATCTATCCATGCAGCTCAGTCACCAGAAGGGCTTCTGAGGTTGGCTCCACCCCACTAATTCAGGACTGGGGTCCGGTTATAAGCCAAGCCTGAGCACTGCTCCACCTCCCCATCATGCCTACCTGGACGCTTTCTCAGGGGAGCGGCCAAGGATCTTAGAGTTCAGATTCAACATGATTAGCTGGAGCCAAGAAGAACCGCACACACTCCTAACCTGTCGTGGACAGCACAGGATTTGAGCTTTGAGGCCCCTGTTCCCGCACTCACAGGATCCCACAGCCAGGACGGGCTGAGAGGCTGATGCTGCACAGGGCCCGTCAGGACACTACCCCCACCACGCAGAGTATGCCGGGGCAAGGCTCTCCATGTTTATTCATGTTGTTTCAGGCTGGAACAGATCAGTTTTGAGGTTTGCTCAAGTATCATCTCCCCTGTGACACTTTCCCTAAAAGGGCGAGCCCCTCCTCTGTGCTCTCATACAAAATACGCTCTTAGCACTCACTTTTGGACTGAAGATGTCTGTTTTACAAGCACCTCTTAGCCCCAACTACACTCAAAGTTCCGCATGGGCAAGGGGTTTTATTGTCTCAACTTTGAAACTGCAGCAACCCATTGAAATGAGCTGAAATACATGGAAATGCTTAAATCAGTGATTTAAAACAAAATGAGGAAAACGCCCAGCACTTACTCTGCCATCTACCCTAAAATGAGCCCTAAGCCAGGTGAGATGGCTCACACCTGCAATCCTAGAACTCTGACAAGCTAAGGCAGTTGGATCACTTGAGCTCTGGAATTCAAGACCAGCCTGAGCAAAATCGACACCCTGTCTCTACTAACAAATGGTAAAACTCACCAGGCATTGTGGTGGGCACCTATAGTCCCAGCAACTTGGGAGGCTGAGGCAGGAGGATCACTTGAGCCCAGGAGTTTGAGGCTGCTGTGAGCTATGACACCATAGCACTCTACACAGGGTGACAGAGTGAGACTCTGTCTCAAAAAAAAAAAAAAGAAATGAGCCACAAACACGGCTTTCTTAATCGTTTCTGGGTAATCTATTTATTGGCTATCTGGGATCACTCCTTTCATCCACCTCTCTCTACTATCAGGGAAAATGTTCCCCCTTGAAACCATGTGTGAAACTTTGGTAGAAGGAATTTCAGGTTGTGGAGGGTCTAGCTCCCAGGGAAAGAGCTCAAGGGTTTCCTCCAGTGTCAGTGGCCACCTGAACTATTTGGTCATCTCTGCCTTCTTCCAAGGCCTGCCGGGGACAGCTGTGGCTAAAAGATGTCTTCTCTCCTCATCAACTGTCTATGCACCATACAACTATTTCAGGCTTACTTAGGGAGTAAATAGTTTCACATTTCACTGAACTCTGGATAGGGATGTGCATAGATCCTGGGTCTAAGAATTGAACTCTTTCTACTGAAATGATCAGGAGATAGAAACCAAATTCAAAAATAACAGAAAATGTTCTGAATCTAAGTGTTTCCTTACTTCAAATGGGTTTTCTCAGTCTGTGTACACTTCCAGGATCTGTTTTTGAAGGATAGTAGAAATGTGAGGCTGAGTTCTGTTCCCACATCTTCTATCTACTAGACATAGGTGCCTGAACAATTCATTTCTCTAAGCATCAAGTTGCCCGATCTGGAAACACAAATGTGTTGAATGGGATCAGGTGTCTCTGAAGGCTAAGGTGACCAGATTTTAACATTGGTAAAGCGGGACACCATTGATTGGGGGGGGGGGGTGCAGGGCCTGACAACAATGCAAACTTTGATAAGCAGTTCTCAATAATCACTTCTCAACAATTATTTGTTATTATTACAGTTTAACATTATAAAATTAACAAAAATAATATAAAACTCATATCCTGGCGAAATAGCCAAATGGCAGCCGAAAACCATATATTCCCTTCCTGTTCTCCTGCCCGTTTGTGCAGTCTTTCCAAAAATCGGAAGTTTTTTAAAATGCCGTGGGACGTGGGACAAATTGTTTAAAATCGGGATTGCCTGGCCAAAAGCGGGACGTCTGGTCACCCTACTGAAGGCAGACATCTTAGATTGGGCTTACTACAAGCAGAGGTTGGAATGGGGTGTCATGACAAGTGATATTTTGGGGGTAGGAGGGGGCTCTCAGCGGAAGGGAAGTGGGGCACGTAGGAGAGGGCAAGTAGGGTCCCAAGAAGAGATGTGATCTCAGCTAAAGACCTGGGTGGGCTTGAACATGCAATGCAGAGCTGGTTCCAGCAGGGGGCTGAGCTCCTATATCCCCTTAGTAGAGAGCCAGTCACCAGGACTTGCCCACATCAACACAGCATGATACATCACCTTGCTGGCAAGACGGCGCCCATGGGCCCAAAGGTCAGCCCCTGAAAGGGAGCAGCTGTAAGCTATTAGCAGCTGATGGGGTAGCCACAGGGGGAGGGTAGGTGAGAGGCAGGAGGTCACCAACCACACCTCCTGGAGAAGGCACTGGTCTGTGACAGGTCTATGACCTGTTTTCAAATATTTCAGAAAATCCAGAAGAAATGATACGTTGTCCTAAGACGATGGTACCAGGGTAACTAAAATGTCATGAGTATTAGTTTGATCCATCAAGTCTGGTCACGTGGATGGACCTCCTGCAGATCTGAGGCTTCAAAGAGTTATGGCTATCTTTGATTAATGTGGAGGAGAAACTAGGTCATACTTAATACATGCCATATGTTGACAGACAAGATGCTTTTAAAATACAAAGCCCAGAGTAAGTTACACAGAGATGTTGGAAGGTGGCCGACTTCAGACCCCTAACATTCTGTAAGCTGAGGCCAGTGTACAGAAAGCTGTGATCTGCTCACTTACACAGGCGGTGCAATGGGGGCACTTTCAGAGTCTTCTGGTCCATTTCGTAAATAAAACGCCTTTTGACAATATGCATATGCCTTCCCGATTGCTGTTCCAAGCCCCCACTCTCAAAATAGTGTGACAGTCAAATTTCTGGAAAGCAGTGACAAGTTATGCAGAGAAACTTCTTGGTCTCTGACTTAATACAAGTAGCACTCACTAACACTTGCACAAGTTTTCCTGTCTCAATCCTAACATTGTATATGCATTCACTAAAACATATAGGTAGACTACAGCATGAAATCTGTGCATTCATTTCAGTTAACTATACTCACCACCGAATGATATATACACACATATGCAAATACTATATGCAAATACAATACCCTATATATGCGGATATATACAAATATATGCAAATACCATATGCAAATACAATGCCCTATATATGCAGATATATACACATATATGTTTAATATGCCACATGAAGAAATGAAAAGTTAATACAGTTTCTACTGTAATTTTAAATTGTTCTATTATCATCATAATAAGATAGGCTTTCAAATCATGTTTGAGGAGAAACTCTCAAGTTAACTTAATTATAACTCTTAAGTTATCATAATTGTACTAGCTAGGATCTTCAACTTAGTAGGAGTGGTGGTAATGAGTACACTTATCTCATAATTGATTTGTAGATCATGCTTTTGTTTCCTCATAAAATGGATATATTTGTCCCAATGTTATCTTCAATGATTATGTCAATGTTTTGCCTATAGTTGATGTTCTGTAAATATTTATGGAATAAAGGACCCTGAAATAAAAAAAAAAAAAAAAGAAAGAAACTCTGTATTTAAAAAAAAAAAAAAAAAAAAAACCTAAACTTTGCAATGAAGAGCATAGTATTTCCTTTAGGTCAAATGCAGTGACACAGATCAGGAAATGGGAAAACCAAATTTCATCACAGCCTTTCCTTCCTGGTGACGCAATGCACTGGACCATCTAGGCAAATAACTTAAAAACTCAGTACAGGTTAAACCCACTTATCAGCAGTGTTGGGTAAAGTCACCCCATATCACTCCTGTGAGATCTGTGAGCCTGGGGTTGATTTGTAACAGCGTGGGTTTTGATGTGCTAATTGTTTGTTTATTTTTCCTTGGCGGAGGGAGGCTGGTCCTCCAAGTTAGAATGAGCTAATTGCCAGCTTCTTTCTCCTTTTTGCCAAAACAAACAGCTTCCAATTACTGCTATGGAAAAGCCTCCTTTCTAATCAGCTACCTAAGAGAGCCTATCAGGGGTACTTTACCGGGTGAATAATGTCCCATTAAGCAGGAATCTCTTAACACTAATAAAATTCTAGAGCCCTAGGGTGAAAGCCGCCTATGGCTGGTATTTATCTTCCAACAGTAGTCCATCCACTTTCTCCCCAGCTCCCCCAAATCTGGCAAAGAAACAGACACACAACACACACACACACACACACACACACACATGCCCTCCTCTCTTACACATGACTTATTTCTCAAACGCTATTGTCTTGAGCCCACTTTGAGGACACACAGGTAGGGAAGAAGCAGGTCCCAGGCCTGTTCTGCCCAGATGTGTCATGACCAAGTCCAGTCCTCTGCCTGCTGCTGGACTCTGGCCTGATGTGGGTACTCAGGGGGTGCAGCCAGGCACCGCCCCTTCCTGTGGCTCTCTGGTCCCATTTGCAGTTGATGGGCTCCCACGTGTATGGTAACCTTCTGGTGGGTGTGCCAAAGCCTCAGCCCTGCTCAATCTTCGACTCTCATTGGCCACCCACCAAACACGCCCTGGTGGTACAAGACACCACCATGCCAGGACTCTGCATGGTGTACCAGCCCCACTGGACCCTGCCTGCACCCAGCCCCAGGCCCTGCAAGGGGCAACCCAGGCTTTGAGGTGTGCCTAGCAGGCACAGAGCCAGGGGACCTGACAGGCACCTGCGGCCTTGTCACCAAGAGCAGCAGATGAGCCTGGTCTCTTTGTAGGTGAATCTCCCTTAACTGGAGAGCAACTTCATGTGTTACACTTCTGGGGACATTCACAGCGAATACTCCAGCTCTCCTTCTCCCTCCTCCTGCTCTTGGGACAAGGCCCCAGGCACCTTCAAGGTCCCCTTGTGGAATGCCCACCAGACACATCCTAAAGCCTGGGGGATCCTTCTCCTCCTCCTTCCAACATTCCCGAGTCTGCTTTGCTGGTCCCTTCTGGCCATCTTGAGGCTCCTTCCAGGGACAATGCTCTCATCTTTGCACATAAAACTGGCACTGAGCAACAGGGAAATGAAGAGTAATCTAACATTCTAGTGATCTAACGTTTACATTTTCCTTTGAGAACAAGAAAGAGAAGCACATTTAAAACACCACGTCAAGTCAAAAGAAGCCACAGAAGAGAGGAAAAAGTCGCCTATCTTAGTTCCTTCAACAAACACTCTTTTGTGCACTGTTTGAATAAGAGGCTTCACACTATTATTTCACACCAGGCCTGAAAATTAGGTAGTCAGTGCTGAAGTAAATAAACCAACTGACCAGTAACATCCTAAGAATAGAATCCAAAATTGGGCAGCCCGCCTAATCGGGAAGGCAGCCCCACTGCTGGGGAGCTGTGTGCATAGCTGACCTTCCTGGGACCTTTTTCTATCAGGTGTTACTAGAAGATAAAATGGTACCTGCCACCCGTGGTCTTGATTGAGACTGTACTTGTAAAACTCCTAGAAGACCAGCCAGCACTCACCAATCCCCGGGGCAGTATGAGGGCCTTTATTACCACCACCTGTGTTATGTCCTGGTCTCCCCCAACCCTTGCAGGGTGGGCACTTATCTGCCACTCAGCACATGAGGGGCTGACCTTCAGGAGGGTGGTAGGATCTGTCCAAGCTATCCACCACAACCCACCTCCCAGGTGCATTACCATGACTCAGAGCTCTTCATCCTGCTGGCTAATAGGAAAAAAAGGATAGCCTTCCCAGCCGCCTCATTTGGCAGGACTTTAGCCACTCCCAAACGTATATTACACCCATGAACTTGAAATCACTGTGTGCCAAACACCCTGCACAAAGCATCACATACCAATACAGGGGCGGGCGTGCACTGTTTCTTCACATGACTGAAGGGCAGCACTCAACAGTGAGATGATGGGTCCAGCACTCACTTCCATTCAGTCTGACATTCTAAGCTCTTTCAGGTCAGGGGCACTATCTGGTATCCCTCAGCCCCATTCCCAGCCCCTGAAATCAGTAATGAGTCCCTGGTGTTTGGGGCTATGGCTGGCAGCCACCACGTGCAGGTGGAGTGGAATCAGCCCACATACCTGGAGCCGCCAGGTGCATCTACCTGCAGTCTTTCTGCCTAGTGGCTGCAGGGCGGGGCAGTGTAAGAGAGTTGGGGGACTCCGACTACAGGGGATGGATGCCAGCCTGCTCCCCAGGGCCCCTTCAGTGAGGGCTCTGAGGCTCTGCCTACACCATGAGTGCAAGGGGGAGGTTCTTCTGAGCCCAGGCCAAGCAGCCTGCATGGTACTTTGACACACCTTTGCTGGCACCCAGGCTGCAGGTGAGGCTAGCCTTAAAAAGAGACCTTAGGCTGTGCAAGGGAGGTGGGAACAAGCCCCAGCCCAGAAGCAGCCTTCTGCCTGCACTCACCTGCCGGCCTCCCGGGCAGGGTAACACTGACAAAAGGGGCTCTTCTTAGGATTTCCCCTCCACCAACCTTCACATATAAATAAACAAATACCGCACAGCACATAGTCTCACAACTTGGCTACAAACTAATTCCTCCACCATCCTATTTATTTTTTAAAGCAGGAGGTGTGGGGACAGGGATGCTTGGAGTTTTATAGAGTATGAATCTGTCTGTTCAAATCTTAATCCCTGCAATTTAGATAACTGGGATAGGCATTATCAGGTTAGGGGAAGCCTGGCAGAATGGCTCTGCAATTGATTACAAACACAGCACTTATCAAGTCCTAACTGAGTAATTTGCCGCTGATTTCACCCCCAGCTAATTAAAACGTAATCAGGATTGTCTGGCAATGTTCACCCGGTGGGCAGTTTGCCTCAGAAGAGAATTCACGCCAAAGAGACCACAGAAAGCCTTTCATGGGGGTTGGCTCCATCCAAACTGCTTCTTTAGCCAGTGAAAGTGTAAATAAATTACAACAACTGACAATTCAATAAAAAGGGGAGGAAGGGGGAAAGATGTTACCCTTCCTCTGGGGAAGGGCCTGCACGGTTCCGTTTTTTCTGTAAGTAAAATGCCTTCTCAGGACAGTGGCTGGGGGCGGACGGGGTTGGGTGTTAGGAAACCAGGTGCCTGGGAACTGGTCCACTCCTGGCTCTATCTAGATGTCCCAGTAATTTCCCTGCTGGAGTTGAGCCCTGGTCTTTCCTTCCCGGAAGACCCAGGAGCACCCCAGAGAGGGTCCCTTTCCTGGAAACCCACAGACAATCAAATCTGCAGCTGGGGGCCACGTGTGACCTTCTGAGTGCAATCTCTTGACCGAACTCAATTTTTACAGAACAGATTCTTTTAATAGAGAAATTGGATTCGGAGTGGGGCTGCACTTGGGAGTCAGGGGGGCCACAGGGCGTCTTGAAGCTGGCTGCAGGTCTCCCGCCCCTGCTAGACGCGGCTTCTCTGCCTTAGACAAACCAAACACACAGTGGGCACACACCAGCTGCACTGGCCGGCTCGGTCTCGGCAGGCCCAGCCTTGAGCTCTTTTCCTGCTCTCCGCGCGTTGGCTCGCCCGCTGGCCAGAACATCCCTAGGGCTGCGGGGAATCAGCCCAAACTCCACCGTCACTCACATCGCCTGCGCGGATTGCTCAATGCCCTGGACCCCTCGCGAGTCCGGTGGACTCGTCTGGCAGGAGGGGCGCAGGGTTCGTTCCGGAGCAGAGTGCTCGGCTTCCAGCCCCCGCCCGGCCAGGTGGCCCTGGAGCCCGGCGCCCCTCTCCACCTCCGCAGTTTTCCCTGGGGTGAGAATCTGGGAGCAGAACAGGTGGGCAACTAAGGATAGGAGCGAGGAGGAGAGGGCGGGTAGGCTGGCAGAAGACAGAGATTGGTGAGTGAAGGACGGTCTCGGAGCTCACGCGCTCCGCTAGGCTGCAGAAGGCAGCGGCCGGACCTGGCACCGGGGTCTCAGCGCAAGTCCCGCGGGCCCCGCGCCACACTGCAGGTTCCCGGCAATGCCCAGGGGCCAGGCGTGAGGCTCCTGGAGCCTCCTGCCCAAGCGCACCCTCCTCCGCCCTCTAGCTGCGAGAACTCACTGGGTTGGGGAAGACCTGGGACCCGTCGCCGCTGAATCCAGCACCCCCTGCCTTTCTTTCCTTAGCCTCTGCAATAGTCACGGATCTTCGGGACTCCGAATGGAGGCGCGCACACACAACCCCCCAACACACGCTCACACAAATGCTGGAACACCGCATTTCGGCCCAGTGCCTGGCTGGGGGCGCGAAGGTGGCGCTCCGGGGCAGCCGAGTGTATAAGCCACAGCTCAGACTAGACAAAGTGCCGGCACCTGCGGGAATCGGCACGTCCCGCGGCTACCCGGGCGCAGCTGGGCGCGCCTCCGCGACTAGCTCCCAGCGCCGGCGGCTGCGAGGGTCCCGGAGCGCCCGGGAGTTTGCGGGACTCGCCCAGGGCGGGGGGTTGGCGCGCTCCAGTCCTGGGAAACGCACGAATCCACTGCCCCACCCTCGTCTCCCACAAAACTGCTCTCCTTTCCCAAAGATATCGCCTTTGGCTTTCCACAGGGAAGGAGGGAGCTGAGGGCAGAGGTTGCGGGCTCCTGGCCGTTCCGCCAGCGGGGGCGGCTGCGAAGGCGGGTCGGAGCGCCTGGCTGTAAGATCCACGCGGAGGGAAAGCCGCGGTCAGCCCGCGGAGCCGGGCGAGAAGTTGGGCCACCGCGGCCGGGGGAGGACCGGGCGCGCGGGCACCTCGCGTACCTGGAAGTGCTGGAAGAAGGCGGAGATGCGCGTGATCTGCAGGCTGAGGCACCTGGAGGCGCAGCGGGCGCGCTGGACGCTCCCGGTGGACAGCGACTCGTCCAGCCGCCGCGCGGCAGCCGCGCCGGGGCCCGCGGCCAAGCAGCCCCCGGAGAACGCCAGCCAGAGGCAGAGGGTCAGGACCGCGCCGGGCGCCCTGGGCACCATGGCTGCAGGTCGCGGGCACCGGCGCCGGGCGCTGGCCGAGGCTCCCAGCTCCGCGCTGGGGCTGCACTGCTGAGGACGGCGCGGCCGCCGCAACTCCGCCGGAAAGTTCAATCATTCAACTCCGGCCGCAGCCCGCCTGGCCCGGCCGACCTCCCTCCCCGTGTTCCCCGGAGGGGGTGGGGTGAGGGTGACAGGAGGCCGCGCCATTGGCTGGGAGCAGCGTGAGTGACAGGGGGGCCGGGCGCAGGGCCAGTGGGCAGGTCTGCGCGGCCGCGCTCCGGGGAGGGCGACGCCGAGCGATCCCCCGGCAGCGCTGGTGTCCGGGGGGCGAGACCCCCAGGCGTGCGCCCCCACGATCCGTACGTCCCCGCCCCCGCCCTCCGTGCAGGTGGGCGTCAGGTGTGAGCAGGCCGAGGCCAGCCAGGAGAGGCGCGCTCTGGGCCCCCAGGGCGTCAGGAGCGCTTGAGGAATGACCCCGAGACCCTAAGTTGTGTGCTTCCTCCCCACTTTCTACGCCGGGCCCGGGCTTTTCCCACATTTGAGTGTCCCTCTGCCCAAGTAGTGGAAACTGAACTAGACGTTAAGGGGAGAAGAGGAGGAGGAGGGGGTGGGCATTCGCAGGACGGTGCCCCCAGGACGTTTCCCCTCCTCCCCCTCCGTCCTCTCCCTGCCTTCCTCTTCCCCCATCAAACTCCCTCCCCATTCCTTCCTTCACTCCTCCATCCGTTCCTCTCCTCTCCTCGCCTCGCCCTCCCACCTTCCTCCCTCCCTCCTGTGCTGTTTATTATTACCCGGCGAAGAATCTGAGCAAATCGCTAGAGACATTTACAGCCACAAACCTTGTCTCCTGGAGGTCTGTCTGCCTTCCTACTAAGCACTGCACGCCCAGGGTCAGTGAGGATTCCTTTTAAACCCTTTTATTCCCCCCGATTTGCCCCTAGACTCTTGACTTGGCCATTTTAGCTTTGAAATTGCCTCTCCGTCACCTGTTGTAGCCTAACCCTGCACCCCTCCACTCAAGCCCACTCCTATGGGAGTGGAGAACGACGGACCCATCGCCCTGCTGCTGCCATCTCCCATCCTGGTGCAGAACTGCATTTACTCCTTCAGGAATGTGGCTTTGCCATAAACACCAGTTGAGCATGGCTGGTGTGTCTAGATGCTCTCACTAATCCCACCCAAAGATTCCTCTTTGCGTAGACCCCTCGTGGGCCTTTTCTCCAAATTCGACTCTTTCCACCTCTGGACATTTACCTCTCTGCAACTTTAAGATCTCGGCACACTGACAATTACGGTGACAACCATCTACCATGGACACAGCTAACCTGTCTATGATTCTTTTGCCAGGGCATCGCCTTAAGTGTATATTTCTTCACATACCTTAAATCAGCCAAATCACATCGCCTTAAGTGTATATTTCTTCACATACCTTAAATCAGCCAAATCAACAGAATTAATTGGGCTTGATGTGTTCCTCAGCAAACTGAAAAACCAGAGCTGTCTTGTTCAAAAGATTCCACAGGTTGAGCGACCATCGTGGGTATGCAACCTGTACCATTGTACAGAGTTCTACTCAGAAGGACCCACCCTTGGTGGAATGTTCTGTCACCACCATCTTCAAACTTATTGTAGTTTTTGAATACGATTCCTTGAATTTTTATTTTGCACTGAGACCTCGGCCCTGCCTCTAGATTCTAGGCATGAGATTACTGTCCTTGGACCAGAAACCTAAAACTCTAGACATAAATGGGGTCCCATGAGCTCGATGATTTGTTCTGAGCTCAAAGATGCTCAGAATTGCTAACCGGAATCTTTTTAACTGTGTTAAATGTGGCTCGGTGCCTATAGCTCAACCGGCTAAGGCGCCAGCCACGTACACCTAAGGTGGCAGGTTCGAATCCCCAGCCCGGACCCGCCAAACAACAATGATGGCTGCAACCAAAAAATAGCCAGGCGTTGTGGCGGGCGCCTG
>CAUYTI010146163.1:0-45679 GCA_963575145.1 Galago senegalensis | reverse complement strand
GCCCACCACAACGCCCGGCTATTTTTTGGTTGCAGCCGTCATTGTTGTTTGGCCGGTCCGGGCTGGGGATTCGAACCCGCCACCTTAGGTGTACGTGGCTGGCGCCTTAGCCAGTTGAGCTATAGGCGCCGAGCCTATCATTAGATTCTTATTCTATTTCTTTCTTCTATAATGGATCTTCAGTATCTTAGCATCTTTAAATCCTTGGTTATCCATATTAATGAAGAAAATCTTATAAGAATAAAATTTTTATTTTAAAGGATCAGTGAAATGGGTAATGTAAAATTTTGGGAAATTATTATATTTTAGTGACTTTATAATGTGTAAAAGGAACCTATTTTATTATTTTTAAATAATACATGTTACTTCCAAAGTTATGTCATATAAGTAAAAGTCTTAATTCAAAGGAAGAAAGAAATTTTTGTCAGTCTTGATTATCTAATTCAATATCATTAAAATATCACTGAAACCTACCTGTTGTACATTATTGACGATTTTTAAATAAACACAACAAGGCCAGGCATGATGGCTTACACTTGTAACCTAGCACTATGGGAGGCCAAGGTGGGTGGATTGCTTGAGTTCATGAATTTGAGACCAGCCTAAGCCAGAGCGAGAACTTGTCTCTAGAAAAATAACTGGCAGGTACCTGTAGTCCCAGCTGCTTGGGAGGCTGGGGCAAGAGGATTGCTTAAGCCCCATAGTTTGAGTTTGCTGTGAGCTATGATGCCATGGCACTCTACCCAGGGCCACTGAGTGAGACTCTGTCTCAAAAATAAATAAATAAACACAACAGTTTAATTAAATACATCATCTTTAAAATATACTGATGTCACTGCTTCTTGGCAAAAGAAAACAAAAATAAGGAGGTAATGCAAGATATGGTTTTGAGATTCATTTTAGCCCTAAGCCCTTTAGCCTTAGATTCTATCAAGCTAGGAGACTTGAAATGAACAGTGTACTCTATATGTAAATCTATTAACCTGCTAAAAGCAAAAACAATAAATAAATAAACACAACTACTTAAAATATTTAAATTTTCTTTCTTCTTTTGCTCCTTTGTACTGTAAGAATATACTGGCATGTAACAACTAAAAATTGACATTTGTGGTTCAATTTGATGTTTAGTGTTGTATCTTCCAGTCCTGACTCTTAGGGTTTTAAATGTTGGAACAAGCATACATCTTGGAAATGTGTTTCAATTACAAAACAGCCATGAAATAGTAAAGTTTATTTGTAAACTGAAATTCAACTTCCAAACATTGAGCCTCTCTAGTGATTTATACGTCTGTGATTATGCAGAATTGTCTTTCATGTGAATTAATGGTTTCTATTTGTGGCTTGAAAAATGCTTCCTCCACCCCACCCCACTCACCCAATAATAATGACATTTTATAAAAATTCATCATCCTCCTCAAAGAACAAAGTAGAACTTGTTTCACAGTAGTCATCACTTAAAAAAAAAAAGCAGTTCCATCAGTATTAAATCTTCTAATTGCTTTTGGAAATGTTCCTGCAAACATATACCACTGAATATTTCATTAGAATGTCTTCTTTGAATAAAATATTTATTACCATATGTACTAGCAAGGCACATTATATACGTAGTAATTAATCATAATAATAGCCATGAAGATATTTGCCAAGTATAATACCGACTATAAATATAAGTTAACTACACCCTATGCTAAGAACAATGTTTTCCCTTTATCAGCTTCATCCTCTAGTAAAATTCTCAACAAAAGATTAGTTTAAAATGGGATTGTATAACACACCTCTGATTTAAAAGCTGAGTCAGAGTAGGAGTAAGGAAATGTGAATTTTTTCTGTAGTGTTGGGCTTCTCTCTTGCTGTGTGGCCATGGGTGAGAAGTTAACACACTTTAAACCTAGGGTGACCAGATTTTAACATCTGTAAGGCGGAACAACATGGCCGGGGGTGGGGATGTAGGGGGGTGGTGGTGGAGCGGGGGCAGAGCAAGGGCCCAGCTGGGGTGGGGGGCACTGGACGGCCCAGGGCAGGGCCTGACAACAAGGCAAACTTTGATAAGCAGTTCTGGATAATCACTTCTCAGCAATTATTTATTATAGTTTAATATTATAAAATTAACAAAAATAATATAAAACTCATATTCTGGTGAAATAGCCATATGGCGGCAGAAAACTCTATATTCCCTTCTTGTTCTCCAGGCCGTTCCCACATTCTTTCCAAAAATTGGGACTTTTTTAAAAGGTGGCGGGACGTGGGACAAATTGTTGTAAAGCGGAACTGTCCAGCCAAAATCGGGATGTCTGGTCACTTTATTTAAACCTCATTTTCCTCTTAAAGATAACAGAATTACCTCCACAAGTTTTTTTTGTATTTTTTGTTTTTGAGAGAGAGTTTCACTTTATCCCTTGGTAGAGTGCTGTGGCCTCACAGCTCATAGCAACCTCCAACTCTTGGACTTAAGCAATTCTCCTGCCTCAGCCTCCAGAGTAGGTGGAACTACAGGCACTCGCCACAACGACCCAGCTATTTTTTGTTGCAGTCCTCACTGTTGTTTTAGCTGGCAGGATCCGGGTTCTAACCTGCCACTCTCGGCATATGGGGCCAGCACCCTACTCACTGAACCACAGGTGCCGCCCAACCTCCACAGGTTTTTTCAGCTCTTAAACTCTGTGACTCTGATGAAGGACTAAGGAAAATTAAGAGAATAACAAAAACATATCCTACCACATGTGCTCCAGATCTTCCCCTCCTGTTATCCTATCTATTAATCTCACACATCAGCTGTGTCTTTAATGACATCTGAAAATGTTCAAATCACAGCCTTAAAAATATCTCTGAAACAAAAACCACTCTTTCCAGCCACTATTTTCTCTCTCCAATCATTCATAATCTCCCTTCTTGACTTTTCATATGTTCTCATCTGCCATTCTCTCTTCAATAGAATCCAATCCTGCCTTTCCTCCTATTATTTCTTTAAACTGTCCTACAATGACTGATGTCTTCCTGTTGCTAAAGCAAACTGCATCCTTGAGTCCCAAATAAGTACATTTCTTATACTTTCTCAGCCTCCTTTGGTAGTATCTTCTCCTAAGTTTTAGACATTGGAGTTCTTCAGAGCTCTAACAGCTCTCTATTTAGTATATACTCCTTGGCTGCTATCATCTATTCACACAGCTTTCATCTACGTGCCTGCGACCCCTACATTTATATTTGCATCCAAAACCTCTCCTCTGAGCACCCAACTTATACTTCACTGCTCACCCCAAGGATGCAGGCTAATGGAGGCTCCACTATTTTACTGATGTACCATCTGGAATACGTGGTGCCCCAGTCACTGTGGCTGGGGAAGAAAGACTGGATCACACAACAAACAGCTTTCCACTGTCTCTGGCTGGAGAAGTGAAGTAACATTTTTCACTCTCTCCTTTGTTTCATAGGTCTCTGCCCAACTCCAATGGTGCTGGGAAATGTAGCATTTAACCGCCACAATCTAAGTGGATGTAATTGTTGTAATAATCCATAGAAAGGAAAATAATTCATCAAAGAGTGTCACTAGGGCCAAAATAGATGGGGCTACAAGGGTATTCTGCTTATCTTGCACCATCATAGGAAATCTGAGATAAATAATCAGGAGACCAAGTGCCAAGTTGTGAGGTAACATGTGATAGTTTTCAGACTGAGGACCCACTACTGACTGAAGAAGCAGCCAATCCTAAGTGGGAAGAAAATTGCAATACCATAGCAAACATACTCAGAAATAATTTTCCTGCTTCTTCCCCAAGAGTCATTTACTTGGTAGCTGTTCCAGTAAACAACCATCCTGATTTGCCCAGAATTGAGGGCTTCACGGACCATGGGGCTTTTGTTTGAAATTAGAAAAGTCCTGAGCATACTGAGGTGAGTTAGTCACCTTAGTTCTGTGCATTTGGAAAAGGGGCAGAGTCAAACATTTTGAGGACTGTTTGACGACATCTGAATTGACAGTTATACCCCCAAACTTGAAGCATTGTTATGGCCTTTCTATTAGAATAAAGGCCTACAGAGACAAGGTTATAAATGGAGTCCTGAGAAACAGCTGACTTCTTAGGGGCCCACCGATTCTTCAGCTCTGTTAAGCGGTTACTTCCCCAGTCCCTGAAAGCATAACTGAGAATAACAACACAAAATAATTGGTACAAGCCTCACATTGAGTTGTTGGCCTGTGAGAGAAAAGTAATCATATTATAGAGGGGGGTAAGTAGAAGCATCTGAAACTGTTCCCCAAAGTCATCCAAGACAATAAATCAACAACATTATGATATATCCCAAAGCAGATGGTGAAAATTAGTGCCACTCCCTTTAGAATTTAGCAGATACACAGGCATTGGGTCATATCAATTCTCCATCTAATTCATCTGTATGGCCCTTACAAAAATTGGAAGGATCTTGGAAGAATAGAGGAGACTACTGCAAATTCAGTGAAGCAGAAGTCCAATTGCAGCCATGCCCAATGTTTTATTTTGCTACGTATTCTCAAGTACATGATAAAATGTCCTTAACATGTTCAGGTAGAAAAGCGTTCTAACTCACATGGAGTAGGCCATCTCATACATGCTCAGTTTTGCTCTAGGACTTTGCTAATTCTCCTTTCTATGGACCATGTGAGCATCATACCGATCAACACATTGATTCACTTCATCAACACTGTTATGTTAATTGAGCCAGCCAAGCGAAGAGTTCCTATCTTCCTCCTTGGTAAGACACATGTGCTCAAGAGAACAGAAGATAAATCTTGCAAAGGTTCAGGGGCCTTTACGTTATTAAAATTGGGGGATGCTAGGATATTCACTTAAAAATAACAGACACATTATTACATCTTGCACGACTCATCACAAAGAAAGAAGCTCAATGCCTGGTAGATATCTTTGTGTTACGGAGGCAGCGCATTCCACTATTCTGTACTTGGGAATACTGCTGTAGTCCATATGCTGAATGGTACCAATGGCTGCCAGCTTTGGGAGTACCCAGAATAGGAAAAAGTTCTGCCATAGGTTTAGACTGATGTTTTTCAACCTTTTTTATCTCACAGCACACTTGAACCAATAGTTAAGCTTCTACAGCACACTTGAATTATGTTGATCAAAAAAGAGATACTGTGCTTTGAACTTTTGAAAATAATGTAATTAATGATCCTTAAAAATTTTCACAGCACATCTAAGGTCCTCTCAAAGCACACCAGTTGAAAATCACTGGTCTGGACAGCAATATAAGCAACTCTGCTGTTTGGGCTGTATAACATGGTAGACCCTATGGTACCAAAGTTATTGATGGTGGGTAAAGATAATCCGTGGACCTCCTGGCAAGCCCAAGTGGGAGAAATCACAAACCTGTCCCTGAGGTTTTGAAACAAAGCCGTGCAATCTGACTTTGAAAAACAGGTCATGGCATCCCCTAGTAGAGATGGAGCACCTCATGATGGGATACCAGTTGATTGATCATTTATCCATAAATGCTCATGATGAGCAGAGTTTGTCAAATCTGTTATTATCATGAACTTGGTTGGGCCTAGCAGCAATCCATCGTAACATAGAACTGGTAAATTTAGACTTGACCATGAACACCATCAGAAGTTAAACTGTTTGAGCAGAGAGCCAGCCCTCCATGTTATCCACCAATGTTGGACAGTGCCTCTTCTTGGGCTCAAACCTGTGACTGGCTGATAAAGAAGGAAAAAAAACCTGAACTTGGTTTCTGAATGGGTGAGTTGAATATGTGAATATAAACTGAAAACGGATGGCAGTTGTTTTCCATTACTAGGAGTGGCCTTAAAAAGGGGTGGTGATAAATAATTTTCCCAATGGACAAAGCTTTGGCAGTGCCCTTATCCATATGTCTATGCACATGACTTTACCCTAGACCTACTTCTCTAAATCTTTCAGTCTTTCTTTTAGGCTCTGCACAGCCTGCTCATTTACCACTGCCCTGAGTCTGTTTTAGGCTGATCTCAGGCCATTTTTCTGTCCTTACAAATAAGATGAAATTTCATCTTAGAAATCAGACCCTAATAACAAACTAAAAAGTGTTTAACTTTCCATCTTTGAGTCATCTAATTCATATAACCAACTGTGGGCAAAGCTTGCTTCTGCAGGCAATGAACGGATTGTTAGGATTGTTACTGTAATGGCTAGCTTCTACCATCTGTCCTTTTGTAAACATGGGTATTTGTAGATAGTATATTACTGCAATATTAAAACTAAAGTAATAAATAACTGCAGAATGATCATTGACAAGTTTGACTAGCATATGAATAGTTTCAATATTATCTTTCTTCTAACTAAAGAATGAGTTTTACAGCATCATTGTTTTTCTTAACTAGCCAATTCTTAACTTCTTTTTTCTTAACATTGTTTTTCTTAACTTCCCAATTTCTTACTGGTCTTTTATAGTTCTTTTATGTGTTTTCTTTTCTAAAATATTTTTATCCCTCTTTTTTAGAAAGATTATTTTTTTAAGGATATTACAATATCTATGAGAACATAAATAATATTTGACTAATTGGATAATTATTTTGCAGTTTCCTTAACTCTATCTTTCAAGACAAATAGACTGGTAAAATTCTGGATTGTTGAGCAAATACAGTGGCCATCCATTAATATATCAAAAACATGTCAAACATGTATTCAACTTAAAGATGAAGCTTGTGTTTTAATTACGTCTCAGTTACTGTTTCCGAACTACATTTGGTAATTACTTCCTGTTTGTGATTGACCTCTAATTAATCATTTCTTTAAATTCAAAAGTAATTTTCAGAGAACATTTCTTGATATTTTAAAGATTTCACAGAACTGTGTATTCCATTACCACCATGACAAAAAAAATGTGAAAATTTTTACCTTGTTATAGATAATAAAAATCAATATTATCAATGTTTTAGAAAATAATATTTCAAAGGCAACTGAGCCATAGCATTTAAAAATAAACAACATAAGGCTAAGTGTGGTGGCTCACACCTGTAAGCTCAGAACTTTGGGAAGCCAAGGTGTGAGGATCCCTTGAGGTCAGGAGTTAAAGAGCAGTGTAGGCGACATAGTGAGACCTCATCTTTACACAAAAGAAAACAAAAATTAGCATCATGTGTGGTACATGCCTGTAGTCCCAGCTACTTGGGAGACTGAGGAGGATTTCTTGAGCCCAGTGAGCTGTGATTATACTATTGCACTGTAGTATGGGCAACAGAGACCTTGTCTCTAAAAAAATAAAATAAACAAAATAAGGGCTTAGGGGTTATATTTTTTCTTTTCCTTTCTTTCTTTTTTTTAGAGACAGAGTCTCACTTTGTCACCCTTGGTAGAGTGCCATGGCTCCAGCTCTTGGGCTTACATGATCCTCTTGTGTCAGCCTCCCAAGTAGCTGAGACTATAGGGACCCGCCACAATGCCCGGCTATTTTTTTTGTTGTTGCAGTTTGGCCAGGGCCAGGTTTGAACCCGCTACCTTTAGCATATGGAGCTGGCACTCTACTCACTGAGACACAGGCCCCACCCGGTGTTATATTTTTTCAAATGAACATTTTGGAAGCCATGGTTATTTTAAAAATAAAGCAGACTTTGAAAAACAGATCCTTTATGGGTGATTGCATCAAGGAATTTGGTAGTACTTATAAAATATAAGTTTCTTATAAATAAAATAGTAAAGCCATTATAAATGTGGCATAGCTTATAGTATTATATTTTATTTTAATTTCATGTATAAGAACTCCTTTAAGAGAAAAAAATGAAAAGAAAACCACTGTCTAGATTATCTCAACAATTTGAGATAATTATGAGTACAAGGAAAATGCAAAAAATATACAAATACTTTGAAATAATTGTTGCATGTTAAATATTATCAAGTAACATATTTGAAAACAGTGACTCAAAACAGGCAAAATCTATTTCCTTAAGTTTAAAATGTAAAAAAAATCAGTGAAAAATAAGATAGTAGGGCTGTAAAATTATTCATAATTTATAACATCTTGAACATACTTATTATGACACCCATGTTTTAAATTTTACAAGTAATGGGAACACTTCCTTAAAGTACAGTAAATTAGTCATAAACAAGCAGGCAAATGACAACAGAGAATTTTATACACATTTGTAGAGAATGTATATATGCTTTTATGTTCTACATATAATTTTCTACATTTTTAATATTTAATATTCAAATATTTTGATAGTAATCAAAAATACTTTTTCATAACTGAACTCCTTTTAACATTAAAGATAGCTCTGTACTTTTTGCATTTAAAGAGTGAGATCCAGTTTGTCTTGATAGCTGACTACATTTTTGTCTAATTTTTCGTATATAATTATTGTACCTTTTAGACAAACAAAGTTTAGTTGTACCACGAATGGCAGTAAGATTTAAATCCTCTGAAAGTAAAGTATTAGATCTCTTGTCTTCTCCTATTTTCATATCAAGAGTCTTTTCTGGATTGTGGTTAATACGTTTACAGCCTGTGGTCATCTTCTGGCTTTGACCAGTTTGGTATTTTTCCCTGATATGTGAGCTTTCCATTCCAGTGGGACATAAAATATTCTTATATCCAATAGGAGGAAGTAATGTTTGAGATGACGTTTTCCCAAATGATCTAGCGGGTAAATCTTGAAAATACCTTGGGAAATGTTGACTAATTTTATGTTTATAAAGTAATTTTCTTGAATCTGAATCATCTAATTGGATAGAGCATAGGTCTTCTACTGTTACATTCTGACAGGTATTTGTTGGAATCTGAGGTTTATTCAGTTTCTTGGAATTAAGTTGAGATATGCTGGGCAAAATTCCAGGTTTATTTTGTTTTAAGATTAATCCAGTGCCAGGAATAAAAAGTTGTGATTCTTCCTGCTTTGATGAATGAGTGATGTCTATGTTCAAAGCAGACTGTTGGTTTTGTCCATTCTTTCTTGTATTGTTCCAGATCAAAGGGTTATATATAACTTGCCCATCAACAGGACATGAATTGCACTTGTGGAATAACCAATTGTCAATACATTTCCTATGAAACTTAAAAAAATTATAAGTTAATCAGAACTATTATATAATGCTTTATTTATAACATATATTATTTATATAATTTTCCCCAAGTTTCGTAATTGTGTGATTATTAAAACTAGCAAAAATAGAAGATAATATTTTGAAGAAGTTCACTTCCAAATAAAATTGTTTAAGAACTGATCTCCATTTTTAATATTAAAATGCAAAGCAGTTTTATTGATATCACTTTTATAAATTTAACTAATGACTTAAGCTATTAATTTCATTGCTATCTAATTATTTCTGAGTAAAAATTAATTAAAAAACTTAAAAAGTCATAACCAACTAGAGTTGAAAATGAATTTGATGACAGTAAGATAGAAAATAACAAATGATATATTTGCAAATAAAATAAGCAGCCATTTTAAGTAAGGGTGACTCTAAAGCTATAAATGCTTATTTATTGAAACAACTTCATTTCAGAAAAACTTTGTTATAGATCAAATAGTTTTAGACTGCTTCTAGTTAGTTCGGATGACATAATAAACTAGAATGCCAATTGAGGCATTTCTATTTCCTCTAAAAAATCATAAAACACACAGAAAAACATTAGCATTTTATAAGCTTTTTCTCTCCACAGATAACTAAAGTACATGAAAGAATCTAACTTAAAGTGCCATTTTATCTTTCCTAGGCAGTTATATAGAAAGAAATGAGTCCTAATCAATGGGGGGGGGCAGAATCTGCCTTCTCAATAGTCTCTTCAGCAACTCTTCTGCCTAGATTGTGCAAATTGAACATCTCTGTATGTAGTATAACTAAAAAGTGAAAAAAGAGTCTTCCATTCTCACTTCATTTGTTTAAACTGACCCTACAAGGGAAGTCAAACTAAAATGATGTGACCTTTACCTTGTGGGTACATGGTAGCCATCTTATATATTGACCAAGATGAAATGCCTTCAAACAAAGTCGACACTGGTAGCCTGGAGCACGCAGCCTACTATTCTTCGTAATCAGTCTGAGAGGCAGTGACTTCACAGCATGCTTTGGTGTGTAAACCTGGCTGAATGAGAATAAGCAGAGGGACATGAATGTTCATGTTACCAGGATATAATCAATGGCATAGGCAAATAACCTTTACATAAATAATGTAACTGAACCCAAGTTTTTCTTTAATCAAAGATAATAAATCTCATGCGGTATAAAGTTTAAAAATCTACTCTATTGATCCTGAGCAAAATGGATCAAACTTTATAAAGAACAAAATTTTAGTCATAGCAAATAAAACTACAAACTTGAAATTTTCGATTTGTGCTTTACTGTCAATAAAACCAGACAAAATATTGATGAGAACCACATCCTCAACTTATTTCAGGCTAAGGCAAGATTGAGGCATGTATTTAGAGAAATACCACCCAATTTGCTCTGTCATCTGATAGAAAATGAAGTATATAGTCAGTATATAAGTATATAGTAAGCCACATTAAATATCTCCGGCTACTATAAATTGGCAGATCATAATCTCGGAGGAAGTTTGTTTTCCTGTGGGATATAGACTTCAGCTTCAATATTATTAGACTGTACTAATATAACTCTAAAAGTACCAACCCACTTTCTCACCAAAAGTACTGACCAATATAACTAAGAAGACAGAATGTGAATTAACCGCTATTTAATGCCATTAGCAACTGGCAATACAGATAAATATTAAAAACAAAAGCTTGGTTTAAGGTCAGATGTATTCCTAATACATGTGTACAAATGTCATTCAAAACAAAGTACAGATATATTTTTTAGAAAAGTTTATTCCTCTTGTTACTCTATAGCTATATCCCTATCATACTCTAATTTCAATTAAAAATGTGTATTTTTAGGATTCATGCAAGGTTGTTACCCCCATTTTTTAAATCTTGAAACTCTCTCCTTTATCTATTCCATTGTCTATGCCTAGAATTTCCTTCCCAACTCCTTGCTCCTTAATATCTCTGCAAGGAGAGGATGGACACAGAGAGGTAAGACAGTCTTAATCAGAAAAACTTGGGAGGCGCCTTAAACCTGGGTCAAAAGGCAGCTTCCCTTATAATCTAAGTAGCTTATGTAGCCTGCTGAGGCAGGAAAGCCCACATGGGGCAGAGTTTGTGACCTGTCTGGAGAGATTTCTGAGAAATGGCCCTCACCCTACAAATCAAAACTCAAGTACTGTGAAGAGAGCCCCACATTGTACACCATCTCACAGTAGCCTGCCTCCCTCAATCTTTTAAATCTGTTCCTTAGTTATGTAATTTATCATTCCAATAGGATGACATGCAATACCCAGCCAGGGAAAATGGAGTTTTAGAGGCTTTGTATAGGTTTATTTTATGCCCACCAAAGTTATGATCTGAATTATGTGCAAGAGTACCCCCAGGGCATGGGCTAAGTATCCAATGAGGTTCGGATAGAAACTTACATATATGTGTGTATGCATAGGTCTGTGTGGGGTGTGGATGTGGGTGTATTAGGTATACCCATATGTATTAGTGAGAACAAGCACAATTTTCGTTTAGTTAACTCACTGAATTTTTTTTTTGTTTCAAATTCATCCTGTTCTTTTAAAATTGAATCTTTTTCATATGTTTTATAAAGTACATAATCTTTTAATAATACATAGTATGTTTAATTTTCTTTAATTGAAAAGGAAGGCATACAGCAAGAGGCCTGGAGGCCTATCCACTAGTAAGCAGTTCTGTCAATGTTATGAAATATGACCGATCTGCTAAGCACACTTTCTCCTGAGGGGTGGGGAGGAGATAGAAGGAGTGGGAATATGAAGCAGAAAAGACTTCCTTCCTCTGGAGATAGTTATTTCAAAGCAAATCTCGAATCTCCCTTTTCTTTATATGTGTGTAACTTATATCAGTTTCAATTTCAGATTTATTTAGATAATTATTTAATTACTGAGGAAACTGCTATATCCTCTATTACCTAGTACAATCTCTGGTAAAACTAATAGTAATAATAGATAACATTATTTGACTCATTTCACACTCATAAAATTCTTATGAGGTTGATTTTATAAATATTCTCATCTTAAAGATGAGGAAAAAGTGGCAATTGTGGCAAAGAGAAATGAAATAATTAGCTGAAAAGTCAACATGTGGTTGACTAGGATTATATTCAGGCAGGCGGACTCCAGAGCCTTGCTTTTCATTTGCATGCTGGCCCCAAGGATGTGGATATTCAATAAATATTTACTGAATAAGGAAATGAATAGAACTTATTAAAACTGAAAAGTTATTCAAAGATCCCAAGTCATGTAAGACATATAAATTCTTCTGAGAATCTCACCCTTGCTTTTCTTGAAAATGTGGCATCTTTTCTTCTATCTCATTTTCAGTATCTACATATTTTTCATCTGATCTTTTTTCCAGTAATCTCCATCTTTGGTTTCTCTTCTATAAAATGTAAAAAGTAGATGTAATATTGAAAATCATAGAATTTTTATTTTATGGATTAAAATTAATAGGTTGCATAACAAAACATAATATAAATAGTACTTATTTTTAACATGCCTATTATTTTTACTATGTTAATGTATTTACAAATTACTCATCTCAGATACTGCATAGGTATGATAATGGCATTATTTTTAAAGGTAAAAATATTAATAATTATGGATTTGCAAATTTTATCTTGTATGGTAAGAAGAAAGTAGCATTATTATTTAGCATCAGGAGATACTTTTCAAGTGTACACTTCAAATAACTTCAATGAAATTCTATGCTTCATTATTGTTGATTTTAAGAGAAAACCATAAATGTTTTGGTATTTTATAATAAGCTGATTTATAATGTTGAGACCTTTTTAAAACTGATTTTTAAGTTTGATGGCTATAATTCCTGTTCTTAAGATTTATTTATACTGTCATCAGATGTTTTCTATTGCACTGGATTTTACAAATTACCCATATAATAACTGATTGCCTTTGTGCATCCCTATGAGAAAGAGTTCTCCTAAAAATATGGTTTTCAGGGCCAGGCATGGTGGCTCACACCTATAATCCTAGCACTCTGGGAAGCTGAGGCAGGAAGATTGCTTGAGCTTAGGAGTTTGTGACCAACCCAAACAAGAGTGAGACGCCATCTTTACTAAAAAGTAGAAAAAACTAGCTGGGTTTTGAGGCAAGCACCTGTAGTCTTAGTTGCTGAGGAGGTTGAAGCAAGGGGATAGCTTGAGCCCAAGGGTTTGAGATTATTGTGAGCTATGACACCAGGGCACTCTACCCAGGGTGACAGAGATACTCTGTCTCAAAAAAGAAAAATGTTTTTAAATTAATAACCAATCAGGTTTGTTCCAGTGTGTTATCTATTCTTATTCTTAGATTTACCTAGCTTTACAGCGGGACAAATACAAACACCATATTAGATTCAAAATGGATACTGTACCTCCCGAAATGTGAATGTGTGAGAAAGATGGCAGCTGCTATGAAAACATTGCTGGCATAAGTGATATTCTATACACTCGGTGCACCTGAAAATGCAAAACACCAAACATGCAAGAGAAAAATCCAATAATTACAAAATTATTGTAATGATTTGGGGTGATAATTCTGACGAAAATTACACTAGGAACTATCCAAATACAAGCCTCATCTCAAATTACACTGTGTATTAGTTTTCTAATGCTACTGTAAAATATTACCACGGATTTATCAGCTTAAGCAACAAAAAATTATTATCTTACACTTCTGTAGGCTAGAAATCTGCCATGGGGCTAAAACCAAGGGGTTGATAAGGCTGTGTTACTTTTTGGAGGCTCTAAGGGAGAATCCATTTCCTTGTTCTCCTTTCCACCTAGCTAAATTTCTTAGCTTGTGATCCTTTCCTCCACTTTTAAAGCAAGGAATATAGCATCTATCTCTCTGCCTTTTGTCCATAGCCACATTCCCCTCCTACTCTCTTGTCCCTCTCTTTCACTTTTAAGGCTCCTTGTGATTACACTGGATCTATGCAAGGAATCCAAGATAATAACTTTATTTAAAGGTCAGCTGATTAGAAACCTTAATTTCATCTGCAACCTTATATCCAGGTTCTGGACCTAAGCATGTGGATATATTAGGGAGGGCCATTATTTTGCTCATCACATGCCCCTTCCATGATGCTTTCTCAGACTAGCTTGTCTTTTATTTATCTCTTTCTCTAAATTCCTATAGGATCTACAGCTTATTATGTATTCTGTCATTGATTATTCTGTGTTGCTTTCCAATTGTTTCATGACTGCCAGAGGGTTTATCAATATACTTCTTGAAAACAGAAATTGTATTTTCACTACTACCCCACAGAATGGAAAAAAAGTAAATACACAAAATGTCTCAATTAAAGCTATTGATAAGTTACACAAAAGCACTTCCCACAAAAGCACTTTCCATGTTAAGCTTACATCATTTGTATAAATTTTGCCACAAGCAGAGAATTTTAATTTAATTGCAACAAAGTTTACCAAACAAACAATATTCTGAGCAGTAGTCAAATAAACTTATTTTCTTATACAAATTATCAAAGATTTAGAAGACTATTTCCAAGAGAAATTTGAGAAAAATATGTTCAGATATCTTAGAAGAGGCAAGTGCTAATTTATTCATTATTACTATTTGTATATAGAAGGAAGATTTTTAATAATTATCATTAATGAGTTAGCACAGTGGTGCAATTTATTCAATTCATACACCAGAGTATGGTGGGCTAGAAAAAGTCTAACTTCTCTCTATATGAGGCTGTCCATAAAGTACCCAGCTAGGTATGTCTCTATTTTTCATGGCACATGGTTGGATACTTTCTGGACAGTCCTAATATATCTAACATTTTTGGAATTAACCTTTAAAACGATGAAGTAGCTAACTTATGAAGCTCTAATGAAAAAGAACTCAAGCCAGGCCTCGTGCTTATGCTTGTAATCCCAGTAACTCTGAAGGCTGAGTTGGGATGATCTCTTGAATTTAGAAGTCTGAGGCTGTAATGAGCTGTGATCCCACCACTGAACTCTAGCTTAGGCAACAGAGAGAGTTATTTCTAAAAAAGGGAATAATAATAATTTAGAAGCTCCCTAGTTTATCTTGTCTCTTATTCAATCTATTTCTAAATTATTGGAAATAGTTTTCAGGCTGATTGATGACTGTAATGCCAGTATTCAAGGGACTAGAAAAGAATGGAGTCATAAATGTTGAAAATACATTATTTTACTTATAAAAGAGGGTTGTGACAGAGATTAGTAATTGTTAGTCAAATCCACTGAAGAGAAGTTATGAAAGAGAAGATATTCTCAAATGAGAATATAGACAGGGAACACAATAGTAGAGAATGTATTTACTTCTCTGGCTGGAAAGATGGCTGGAAGAATAATCCACCAGGCAAAGAGAGCAGTGCCAGAGGAGTGTGCTGTCATCAACAAAGTTCTTAACAGTTAGATCTGACCATCTCTAAGATAATTTACTGAAGCCACATATTAAATGTTTGAGGAATACATTACTGTAAGGGCTGAGAATTTTAAACTGTGGCCCTTGTGTGCCCTTGTCCTTCACAGCTATTCCTCCTAGCTCCACCTTTAACATGAGACCTTAGCCCCTTTACTGTTCCTCTCCACCCCTCTTGAGAAAATTTAAATTATTTTTTTCTTTAATGATGGCTGCTGATACAAAAGATCAAGTCCTTCCTTTTCTTAGAACCCTTTAACTGACATTCCTGAAACTAGCTGAACACCTCCTGCTAAACATCTATAAAAATCCTGCTCTTTCTCTAGTTAAAATTCTCCTTTGGAGCCTTCTCAGGCCATCCATTCTTAAAGCCTGTCCTTAACAATTTTCTTTTGTGTAATTCACACAGGAAACAAGACTGAATTCAAAGGAGAAAGTATAATTTGCTTTTAGAGGCCATAAAAAAGTTCTTTGGTTTTATGAGGGAGTTTTACAAATATATGTATAAAACTTAATTTTGGCTCATCATAATGTAATTTCAGAAAAATTAAAAGTAAACTGATATATTTTAGAAAAAATTTTTTTTTTTGCAATTTTTGCCTAGGGCTGGGTTTGAACCCACCACCTCCGGCACCCTATTCCTTTGAGCCATAGGTGGCACCCTTAGAAAAATTTTTAAAAGACATTGAAGCAAGATATTTTCTTTGTAATGTACTATTAACTTAAAATTTTAACTAAGAAAATATAATTTCCCAAGAATAGAAATTAATACTTTATTGTAAAAATTGTGGTAAGTTTGGAGGTTACTCACAAAAGTCATGAAAATTGTTTGCTCTAATAATTATACTGTTTCTGTTGTTGTTGATGTATTAGACATGAAAGAAAACAAAACCCACACTCACAGCAATTTGAAGTAGGGGGTGGAGAAGTTTGGGAAGGTGGCTGACTAGAAGCAGCTTTCTCCAGAGGCTCGTGCCCAAAGGGAGAGATATTGGACTGAAGTGGATGGAAGCTGAATGAGAGGGGCTCTGCACTGAGAGGACTGTATGAGGTACTGTGAGAGCCAAACTCATATCAAACTAACTCCTTTTTGTTAGGAGAGAACAACAGGTCGCCATATACCAAGGACATTATTGCATACCTGGGTGTTGGGCAAGCCCCCTTGTGCACTCAGCCCACATCCTGACCCTCTCCCCTCTTTGCACTCACTACTCTAATATGCACATGCCCCACTTGCCCCCTTTGCACAACGTTTATCCCTTTCTTCTCATTCGCTCACCTGAGACAAAGAGAATTCGTCCCTGAGCCAATCAGCCCAGAACAAGACCACTCTGTATCTGTCAGTTTGGGACAGACATGGTTTACCTACCAATAAGGGGATAGGGTGGGATGGTCAAATGGGAGGGAGGGGTATAAAGGGACTTTCTGGATAGTCTGTAAGGGCTGTTCCCGCTTTTTCTTAAAGGGGCAGCCCAGGCTCTGAGCTTGAATAAAACTCATGCTTTTTCAGCGATGTTTGGTCTCAGAGTAGTGCTTGAATTGAGTCTGGGGGCTTACATTTGGAGGCTCATCCAGGATTCTAGCTCCTCTGAGAGACCCTCAACATCTGAGGGACACTGATTGGTGAGATTTGTCCACTTGCAAGCTGTCTAGTGTCGTTTTTGTGGTCGGTCTCTGTATCTGTGTTTGTGGGTCACGGCTGAATGGGGAGGTGGATGCGCCACGGCCCTGAGCTCTGAAGGGGGGGAGAGGAGACGTCTTCTCCTACTACATATACTTTTTCTAGGGACCAGTTTGGAGGCAGGTGACAAGACGCTCGGGGAAGGAAGCCCAGTGTGTGGTAAGATCCTCCTACTTGGTCAGGGCCAGTGTGGGTTCGAGTCCCCCTGGACAGTGTGCTTGTCTAAAGTGTTTAAGTGTGAGTATTGTTGTTAACTTACTTCCTCTTTTCTGTTTGCGTTTTAAGAACTGTCCACTGCTTTTCCTTCTTCGATGCCTTAACCCATATATGACACTATGTAAAACTTGCCAGTTATACCTACACAGGGTCTACTTACCTTATTTGTGTTCAAACTGTAGGTTTCAGTGTTTCACCTGGTGTCTCTGTGAGGACTGGTTGAGACCTCGGTCCCTCAACCCTGAACACTATTTTGAGTGGATCACAGACCAATTCCTTCAGGGGACTCTTTCTGATTTCGACCTGGATGAAATCGCAGTCTTCGCTTTCCTTTTCTACTTTTTACTCTAACACTGTCTATCTACCTTGATCTTATCCCAAACCCCCTAAATCTCATGTTTTCTTTACATGACCTAACAAAAGGAACTCCATTTGCCTGATCATGGAAGCAGGTTTCAAGATCCATGGGAAAGAGAGCCCAGTGAATAGAAAGGTTTGCATACCCAGAGGGAGAGTGTTTGTTTTGTCAAACAAAGGTCTGCTGTTGCTCCACGTGTTCTAGTATACCTGGAACCCTTTATCATTCTGAATACTCATGGCATTTATCCAAAAGGTGTAGCACTGAAGGCTGTCATGTGGAACACCCCATTGGGATGGTTAGCTGGTCCTGTCTCCCATGCTCCCTTTACTTGGTAACTATGTGGTGGGTGCAAAACACCAACCCTGTAGAGTGTCTTGCCCATCTATTTTTCCATCACCCCCAGGTGGTCAAACCAGGATTTGAGGGACTGGATACAATCCTACAACTTTTGCCAGCCTACACAGGGGTCCCTCATCACCTAGCCAAATTTTCCTTTATACCAGGGCTAGATCTCCTTCCCCACCAGGGAAGAAGGCAGCCCAAACGATAAGGGCACAAACCCCCTAACCTGTGTAGATGCACCACCACTGGGAACAGTTGTGGGGAGGCTCCAAGATTTGGCTTTCCTTAGTCTTATTGGCCCAGCTTTCTCTCTTGGAGGTGGTTCTTCAAAGCAGGTGGGGATTAGACTTACTTTTTCTCCAACAAGGAGGCCTATGCGCCGCCCTTGGAGAAGAATGCTGTTTTTACATAGATCACTCAGGATTAATAAAACAATCAATGGAACTAGTTCAAGAAAGGCTCTGAAAGCAGAAATTAGAAAGGGAACAATCCCAAGGCTGGTATGAAAGCCTGTTTTCTAAATCTCCTTGGTTAACAACCTTATCCAGTATAGCTGGTCCTCTCCTTATCCTTTTGCTGCTGATAACAATTGGTCCATGTATAATCAATAAGCTGCTAGTCTTCATTCTAAATAGGATTAATGCAGTTCAACTTCTAGTCTTGCAATCCTCTTATACCCCCCTTGACACCAGTTAAGATCCAGAGCTTGCCAAGAGCCCATGAATGGGCTCCTCTATGTTCAAGGCAGAGGGGGGAATGTGAGAGCCAAACTAACTTAAATCAAACTAACTCCTTTTTGTTGTTTACTCAGAACAACAGGATGCCACATACCAAGGACATTATCGAATACCTGGGTGTTGGGCAAGCCCCCTTGTGCACTCAGCCCACATCCTGACACCCTCTCCTCTTTGCACTTGCCACTTTACTATGCACATATCCACTTGCCCCCTTTGTACACGTTTATCCCTTTCTTCTAATTCACTCACCTGAGACAAAGAGAATTCGTTCCTGAGCCAATAAGCCCAGAACATGACCACCCTGTACCTGTCAGTTTGGGACAGAAATGGTTTACCTACCTACCAATAAAGGGATGGGGTGGGATGGTCAAATGAGAGGTATGAGGGAGGGGTATAAAGGGACGTTCTGGATAGTCTGTAAGGGCTGTTCCTGCTTTTTCTTAAAGGGGCAGCCCAGGCTCTGAGCTTGAATAAAACTCCTCATGCTTTTGAAGTGATGTTCGGACTCTCAGAGTGGTACTTGAATTGAGTCTGGGGGCTTACAGTACACATCACCCAGGCTGAATCAAGTGACAGAAACAAGAAACTGGAAGAAAAACAACAGGAATGAGCCCAGCTCCCAGAGGAAGGGAGACCCCTCCCCTCAAATGGGAGGTCCTGCCAGGGGACCAGTCAGGCAGCAAACTGGGTTCAAAAGTCTCCTCACCTTATACCACAGGGGAGTAGTTATTAAGTCTCAGTCCTCCTTCATTATTGAGGTCCCACCACTGAGTCTAGGCCCCATTCTGTCTGGCACAAAAGACCAAATATTTTTCCTGCAATCCTGAGCACCCAGATCACCCTTCCCCCACTTGCTGGAAGGACTGCCCCCTGTAGAGTCTGGAGTATTTGACAAGCTCACTGGGAAGCTTGGGAAATCTGCTTGCCAACAAGCTGCAGCATGACAACAGTAGTATGGCAGTCCAAGGTTTTGTGGGGAGAGGGTGAACTACCCATCTCCAGCTCTGCAAGAATTCTCAGGCAGCACTCTTTTCTGCCCTTCAGGATAATTTCTGAGCTCCACTGGGTGGGTAGGGCCAGTGCTTAAATGACTTTGACTTGTGACTGAACTTTGGACCTGACCCCTCCAGCAGTCCTGGCTCTCTGAACTTGATTGGATGGCAGGTGGGTATCTAAGTGAGTTTGGACTGAACTTTGGACCTCTGGCCTCTGCCAGGCAAGGCTCTCTGAGCTCGACTGTGAAAGCAGGACTGGGTATAAGTGACTTTGGATAGAACTTTTAGCCTTGGGCCTCCACCAGGTGGGGCTCTCTGAGCTCAATCGGATGGGCAGAGCTGGGTATAAGTTATTTTGAACTAAACTCTGGTCCTCTGGCCCCCACTAGATGGGGCGCTGTGAACCCAACTGGGTGGGCAGGGCTGTGATTTAAGTGACTTTGGACTGAATTTTGAATTAGTACTCCCCACCGGTGGAGGCTGTCTGAGCGCAATTGGGCAGGCTGTGCCCGGTGCCAGAGTTCTTCAGATAAGTGACTCTTATCTGAACTTTAGACCTGTGCTCCCCACTGTGCAGCAGCCCCCTGAACTTGACTGGGCAGGTGGTGCTCAATGCCTGAGCGACACTGTCTGAGCTCTGGGCCTATCCTGTCCACAGAGCTGCTGCCCTCAGTGTGCGATTGGCAGGATGGGGCCCAGTGTAAAAGCATCTCTCCTACACTCTGGCCAGTGCTGTCAGATAGGCAGCCTTGTGAACTTGATTTGGAGGATGGAGCCAGGACTGGCAAAACAACTTTGATTAGAACTCTGGACCAGTACTGCCTACTGATTCTTTTTCCCCTGCATACACTGTCTGTGTCTGTGGATTCACCACTTGTCTGCCTTTGTTAGTACAGCAGTGGCACTGCGACAGTAAAGCGTGAACTCATCAGGGACAATCTATCAATTCCATGAAAAAAGTACAATTAACATACTGAAAAAAGAGAAAAAGTGGAAGATGCTGAAAATACTCATGAGGAAGAATCAACTGAAGAACTCTGGCAATATGAAAAATCAGAGCAGATCAATACTTCCTGGAGTCAAAGAAAATACAACAGAGAATTCCATCCACAGAGAAATTGCTGAAATGTCAAAAATACAATTTAGAATATGGATGGCAAATAAGATAATTGGAATGGAGGAAAAGATGGAAACAGAACCAAAAACAGTTCAGAAGTTATCTCAAGAAATTAGTAAATTCAAAGACAAAATCACCACGGTTATGGACATAATGAGGAAAGATATAGCAGAGCTTTAGAATTGAAAAAGGTATTTGAGGAACTTCAAAATACAGTAGAGTCCCTCAGAAATAGAGTTGAGCAGTGTGAAGAAAGAATCTCAGTTAAAGAAAGAATTTCAGATAAAGAAGACAAGACTTTTAAACTATCCCAAGCATTCAAAGACACAGAAAAATGGAGAAAAATAATAAAAAATTCCCTGAGAGAATTATGGGATCATTCCAAGAAATCTAACATCTGAATTATAGGGATACCTGAAGGAGAAGAACATGGTCCCAAAGGCACAAATTTTCTGCTCCAAGACATTATGGTGGAGAATTTCCCAAGTATTGCAAGAGACACAGAAATTTAGGTAGGAGATAGTTTCAGAACTCCGGCACAACTCAATCCCAACAAAGAAACTCCTAGACACATTGTAATTAATTTTGCCAATGTTAATATGAAGGAGAAAGCTCTGCAAGCAGCCAGGCATAAGAAAAGTATTACTTACAAAGGGAAAAATATAAGGCTGACTGCAGATCTTTCAGCCGAAACTTTCCAAGTCAGAAAAGGATGGTCATAAACCTTCAACCTTCTTAAACAAAACAATTTCCCACCCAGGATCCTATACCCGGCTAACCTGAGTCTCATTTGTGATGGAGAAATCAAATACTTCACTGACATACATTCTTCTCATCAGCCTATGGATCATATCCCATAATTAATCATATCTTAGGTCAGAAGGCTAACCTCAGCAAATTCTGAAGAATAGAAATTATCCCCTGGATCTTCTCAGATAATCAGGGAATAAAAGTTGAACTCAACAGCAATAGAAATCTTCATACTCAGATAAAATAATGGAAATGAAACAAACTTATGGTGAATGGTAGTTGAGTCATAGATAAGATCAAGAAGGAGGTCATATTTCTGAAATAAAATGATAATGAAGCCACAAACTATCAAAACCTGTGGGATACTGCAAAGGCAGTCCTTGGAGGGAAATTTATAACATTAAATGACTTCATCAAGAAAACAGAAAGATAGCAAGTTGGCTACCTAATCGGCCATTTCCAGCAACTAGAAAAGGAAGAACAATCTAATCCCAAATCCAGCAGAAGAAATAATCAAAATTAAAGCAGAATTAAATGAAATTAAAAACAAAAGAATTATTCAGAAGATCAGCAAAACAAAAAATTGGTTCTTTGGAAAGATTAATAACATTGATAAGCCCTTGGCTAGCCTAATTAGAAACAGAAAAACAAGATCTCTAACTACAATTAGAAATGATAAAGGGGAAATAACATATGCCACAGAAATACAAAAGATTCTCAACAATTACTACAAAAAATTTTATTCCCAGAAATATGAAAATGTAGAGGAGATGGACCAATATCTGGAAGCACAATACCTTCTACAACTCAACCAGAAAGATTTAGAAACCTTAAATAGACCAATGTCAACTACTTAAATAGCATCAATTATATAAAATATCCCCCAAAAGAAAATCCCTGGACTTGATGATTTCACACCAGAATTCTATCAAACCCTCAATGAGAAACTAGTTCTTATAAGTTATGAACTTTTCCAAAGTATAGAGAAAGAAGCAATCCTCCCCAACACATGCTATAAAGCAAATATCATCCTGATCCCCAAACAAGGAAAGGACCTAACAAAAAGAGAAAACTATAGACTAATATCACTAATATCAATGTAAAAATATTGAACAAGATATTAGCAAACAGAATACGACAACACATTAAAAGGGTTACACACCATGATCAAGTGGGTTTTATCCCAGAGACACAAGGTTGGTTCAAATGCAAACCTATAAATATAATACAGCACATAGAATCAAAAGCAAAGACCATATTATTCTTTCAACTGATGCAGAAAAGGCTTTTGACAATATCCAGCATCCTTTTATGATGAAAACATTCATAAAAGTAGGCTTACAAGGAACATTCCTTAAGCTTATAGAGGCTATCTACAGCAAACACACAGCCAATATCATATTGAATGGAGTAAAACCGAAAGCATTCCCATTCAAATCTGGAACCAGAGAAGGATGCCCACTGTCTCCACTGCTATTAGTGTTAGAAGTTCTAGCCACTGCAATCAGGCAAAAGAAGGCGATCAAAGGAATCCAAATACGGACAGAGGAAGTTATACTCTTCCTCTTTGTAAATGGCATGCTCTCATACCTGGCAACACTAGGGACTCAATTATAAAGCTCTTAGAAGTGATCAAGGAATACAGCAATGTCTCACGTTCAAAATCGAACCCCAGAAGCCAGTAGCCTTCTTATTTGCCAACAATTGTCAAGTTGAGAACAAAATCAAAGACTCCATTCCTTTTACAATAGCATCAAAGAAGATGAATTACCTGGGAATATATCTACAAAAGACATGAAAGATCTCTATAAAGACACTTATGGAACATTGAAAAAGGAAATAGCAGAAGATGTAAACAAATGGAAAAACATACCACGCTCATGGCTGGGAAGAATCAACATCATTAAAATGTTCATACTACCCAAAGCAATCTATAGATTTAATGTAATCCCCATCAAAGCACTAATGTTATACTTTAAAGATCTTGAAAAAATAGTATTTCAATTCATATAGAACTAAAAAAAAAATCTCAAATAGCAAATATAGTTCTTAGAAATAAAAATAAATCTGGAGACATCACATTGCCAGACGTCAGGTTATATTACAAGGCTATAGTGATCAAAACAGCATGGTACTGTCAGAAGAATAGAGACACAGACCCGTGGAATAGGATGGAGAATCTAGAGATGAACTCAGTTGCATATTGCTATTTAATCTTTGATAAACCTAAAAAAATCAGGCATTGAGGGAAAGAATCCTTATTTAATAAATTGTGCTGGAAGAACTGGGTATCCATATGCAGAAGACTGAAACTGGACCCTCACCTCTCACCCTTGACAAAAATTGATTATTGTTGGATAAAAGATTTAAATTTAAGACATGAAACAATAAAAATTCTAGAAAAAGAGTGTAGGAAAAACACTTAGAGATATTTGCCTGGGAAAAGATTTATGAGGAAGACCCCCACCTATCAATTGGAGCAACACGAAAAATAAATAACTGGTACTTGATCAAGCTATAAACTTTTGCACAGCGAAAATATCACAAACAGAGCCAACAGACAGCCCTTGGAATGGGAGAAGATTTTTGCATGTTATGAATCTGACAAAGGCCTTATAACTAGGATCTACAGAGAACTCAAACTAAACAATAAGAAAAGTGTAAGCAACACTCTCTATAAGTGGGAAAGATCTGAATAGAAACTTCTCTGAGGATGACAGATTAATGGAGAAAAAAAAACATGAAAACATTCTCAGAGAAATGCAAATCAAAACCACTCCAAAATATTACTTAACCCCAGCAACATTAGCTCACATCACAAAGTCCCCAAACACCAGATGCTGGAATGGATGTGGAGAGAAGGGAAGACTTCTACACTGCTGGTAGACTTGCAAACTAATACACCCTTTTTGGAGAGAAGTATGGAGAATCCTCAAATATCTAAAAGTAGACCTGAGATCTCATTACCAGATATCTACCTCGAAGAACAAAAATCATTTTACCACAAAGACATTTACACTAGAATGTTTATCGTGACTCAATTCATAATTGTCAAGTCGTGAAAGCAACCTAAGTGCCCATCAACTCATGAATGGATTAACAAACTATGGTATATGTAACCATGGAATATTATTCAGCCATTAAAAAAGATGCAGACTTTACATCTTTTACATGTACCTGGATGGAGTAGAAATACATTCTTCTTAGTAAAATATCTCAAGAATGGAAAAATAAATATCCAATGTATTCCATATTAGTATGAAAGAAATATATAAACAATTACATGCCCATAAGAACAATAAAACACTATTATAGTCCATTCAGGGGTAGAGGGAAGTGGGGGGCGGAGGAAGGACATATGGCAGAAGGAGGGAGGGCATGAGGCCAGATCTCACCTAATGTATACATTGTGAGGGTGTATAGCACACCCCCTGAGTGAGGGGCTCTTCTTCAAATAGAACTTTACCCTGGAAGTGAGAACAATGTAACCCAAATATTATACATTCATATTAATTTTAATAAAGTTAAAAAAATTTGAAGTAGAGGGAACTTGATTAAATATTCATTTAATTTAGTCAGTATTCCTTGGGCTCAATCTTAGGAGCTCCTGGCAATAACCTCATTTGTGGTTTGGAGAAAGTTATAGGGTATGAGAGAGCAATCAAGGCTCAGAGTTTGGAAATTCTAGGCCAACACAACAAAGCCTGCGTCCAGAGGTTCTAGAAAGGATGCTACTTCAGACTCAACTTAGACCAAGTGCAAAGCCAATCCCCTGGTACAAGTAAAGAAAATATAATGATGTGGTTCTTGAGAAACTGGACTGCTATAGATCATCACTCTGGTAGTGGTGTTAAAGCAATCATCACATAAGTTGAATACAATATATGTAGGAAGAGCCAGAATAAAGGACAGGTATCCTAATGCTCAGTTTCCTAATGTAAAAAAATGTTTTTAATTTTACTTATAGCACTTACTTATAACACTTTCCTTTAATTGGAAACTGTTCACAGTTATTACAGGGAATTCCAAGGTGTTTGTCCAGTTGCTCTTTCTCAGCTGCAGCCACAAGTTTACTTGAGTTCTTTAATTCTTCCAAAATAAGTTTGAATGGTGCAAATTCTTTCCTGCACAGAGGACATCTCAACATGGAAGCATTTGATGTCATATTCTGATAATTAGCTAAGATTGTCATGCATTTTATATGAAAATTATTGCCACAGCCATACCTATTGGAAATAAAATTGAAGTTTACCATTTGTATACAGTAAAGTTATATATACATATACACACAAACACACAAACACTGTATATATTATACATATTTATATAAATAAAATTTCCTGTACTATTACCTTTATTTCCCAAAGATAGACTCTGAACTGCTTTTCCAGATATAGCTTAATTACACACACACACACACACAATCTACCAATTTGTCATGTTTAATTTAATGTATCAGAATTCCAAACATTAATGTCCCCCATTTCAATAAAATGGTGAAAGATTTTTCATCATTAAAATATTTTTCCTTTGTAAAGTGAGAATGAATATAAACGTAAAAGAAAATTATAATGATTACTATTTATTAATGTTCTTTAAATGAAATGCTCCAGTGAGAGTAAGGGTGCTGCCTTATTTTCCTAGACAAAGTAATATCTGCTAAGAGAAACAAAGATTTGGGAAGTGGTTAATAATTTTACAATATATGATATAAAAAGACACATGAAAAACTAAAATGTGGATCAAAATTTTGTCAAATAATCAAGAGAAAAAAGAATAAAAAATTTCAGTAGCAAATGGTTGCCTACATTTTCTAAGTCTAACTTCGTAGTGAAAAATAGTATGAATATAAGACTGTCAATAAATATTTGTGCACAGGTGAAATTCGGAATTCTGTAGGTTTAAAGACAGAATTTTAAAAAATTAAAAATAATTCTTATAATTTCAAGTAAGATAATCTTTTTACTAGAAAACTCTTGGAAACTATGATGAGCCATGACATTTATTCACATGTGTAAACTAAAAACATGAAAATTGTCTTCTGTTACTTAAAAGTGGGGAGAGGAATAATTTTAGAATTCTGTTTTAATTTTCACTGTTAAAGTGTAGCTCAGAATTGTTTAGAGTAAGAACAGGACCTCTCACAACATGTATGCTAGGAAACAAAAGAATGCTAATTTTAATAAACAAATTGGCTGTTGGTAAAGCTATTTTTTTTCTATCAACAAATCTCATAAGGTAATCAATTACAAACATGTAGAATTTGAATTTTTCATCAGTTTTGAGAAGATGAAGGAAAATTAAATCACCTGCAAAAGGTGACAGGAAGCTTTTTCTCTAAAAGTACCTCTTGACAAATAGAGCAGATATCCTCTGAGCCAATTTCCTTCTGTTTAATGCACTCATCTTCTTTAACATGTGCATTTTCATCATTTGTTCCTGTTTGGGGAGTCTGAACTTGATGTATCCCCCACAGCAAATCATCTATTTCTCCTTCTACAAGACCCAACTGGAAAGCAGCTAGTGAAAAATCCCAAAGTATTAAAATTCAGTGGCAAAACTGGAGATGCAGAGATGTAATAAACTTGTGCTGAAAGTTAGAATTTTCTTTCATATATTGGAAACAGTTTGGGTTGAATTATTACACTGACATTGAATCCTTCTTTGTATTCCTTTTAGGGACAAAAAGTCCGACAAGAGTCACGTTTACAAAGAATGAAAATCATCTTTTTTCCTTGTTACAAACAATGCATTAGAAGGGTTTCGGATTTGGTAGTGTTTATTCTTAGATTGGGGTAATAATCATGTCTTACATTTTGATTTGTTCATTTGTACATAAACAAATATTTTATCAGTATATAGAGTACTAAAATAAATAGGGCACAAATACATAAAGAGGAAACAGGGGTAATGAATATTTGTTAGATGAATAAATGAGTGAATGAGTAATGGCAGAACAAGACTTAATTACTGTTGTCTACTTTCCTGTTTCAGTTTTGTGTCCCTATGAAAGAGTGTCTCAGTAGCTAGGTCCATCACAGATTTGGTCAGTGTTCCTCAGGACAATCCATTAGTAACTATAATGCCTGTACCATTGGCATGTCATCCTTTGAATTCTTAATATTCTTCATCCTGTTGTTCTTACAAGAAATTATGTTCTAAGCTTCTAGAGTTTTGATCAGGGCATCTTAGATTCCTTATCCTCTGGCGCATCCCTATGCTCCTTCCCCTTTCTCTTTCCTTTTCCTTAATATGTATAATTTAAATGCTGCCTGTTATTTGTTCCCTGAGTTCTATTCATTGTAAGCATTCTTTAATACATATAGATTAAAAATTATTTTCAGGACAACGAAAAGCTTGATTTACCTGGAAAGATCCCCATTTAAACATTAAATATACTGAAAACATCACAAGTTACATTCAAATATGGAAAATTCTGTTCTTGTCTAAGGTGGTATGGCAGGTAGATGGTGGGAGGGTCTCATACTTTGATTAATCATTACTTTGGAGGAGAAGGGCTATTTGTCACAGATACACAGTAACATCTACTCTCTAAAAAAGAAAGAGGAAAATAAGGAAAAAAGATTGTGCATTTGGGAAAGAAGATTGCCTGGAGCAGCAGCAATACTGAAGAATAAATTTTCATAAAAGGAGCTGGCCATAAACTGTCTGTGTGGTATAATACTAATTGGAAAATAAAAGGGTAAAAAAAAAACTCTTCTGAAATTAGTTTGGAAAGATTGATGTATGCGATTGTATAAGAATATTTTTACAGAAAAGAGCAAGGCAGTTAACATCTGACATCACACTGTGTCAGAGAAACAAAAAACATAATATACAAGAACACTATATTTAACAATCATTATTAAACAGGGATAAAAAGAAAAGCTATTCAATAAGTTACTAAGATAACTGGATAGCAATATGGAGAAAACTGAGAGCAAATATCAACCTCCAACTTATACCAACACAACTATACATGGATGCTACAATGAAGGACAAAAATAACAATTAAAAAGCAGGAAAAAAACTCCTAAAGACTACTAATACTATGAAACAAAGACAAATTTTAAAGGATGGAAATATTCTATATAAAAAGAAAAAATGGTCAGGTTTAAAACACAAAATGTATATGTATAACAAAATTTAATAGAGCCATAGAGAATAAAGAACAGATTTACAACAGATTGGGGAAACATTTGCAGAAAGGAGTAATCTCTAAAATATTTAGAAAGCTTTTGCAGTTTTATCCCAATAAATAGCCAAAGTAGAGTTCAAATGAAGTACAATCAGTAAACAAGGCAATGGAAGATGTTCGATTTAGTTGGCATCCAAGAAAATTGAGTTAAAATAAGAATGAATCACAGACATTGAATAAAACCTACTGAATAACAATAATAAGAAAAATAAGGTATACAATTTTATTTATGGTTTTTTTTGTATTTAAAAAAGTTATTTGGAGGAATTTTAGAACTTCTATAAAAATGTTAGATGTAGTAGAACAGATTACCACGAACCTTGCATCTGGCTTTTTTTCTGATTTTTACATATTTCTATATTTTTTTTATTTTCTTTGGAGTCTTAAATATGCTATTAATGTCTTTTTTGGTATGCTTATGTACTATGGCCAAAATGTGCCTAAAAAATCCAGAATCCAGAAAAGAATACTCAAAGAAATTGATATGTTACTGAAATCACTGCATGTCAGCAAAAATATTTTGAAGTCCAATTTGGTAATACATATGAGCAGCAGACATAAAAATACTGACACTTCTACTCCAAAATCCAATTAATGAGCCTTTAGGCTAAAAAAAAAAATTGAAAAGAAAAGGCTTCATGTACAAAGAATATAATCAGTAGTTAGAAATAAATGAAAAATAGCATGCCTTGATGGAAGAATGTTAAATTACTTATGGTACAGTATTGAGTGGAGTGTTAGCCATTGATGACTTTAATTAAACAGATTACATAGCATAAATATATAACACTATGGGATAAAAGCAGAACATAGAAATTTCAATAGTCATATATACCAACACATGGTATATATGTATACACACGTACACACACATACACACAGAGTAGAACCTCTATAGTTGACTACCTCCTGACATTAGTCATCTCCTTAAGCTGACCTAATTTTCATAGACTGGACATGCACCACATGGATGTAGCAGTATGATAGGCCTAGTTCCTCATGTTGACCACCTCTGTATGTTGACCAGTTTGTTATAGTTCCTTGGGTGGTTAATGTACAGAGATTCTACTGTATATAAAATCCTAAAAGTAGAAAATAGAAAATATCTTTGTGGTGAGAACTTAGAAAAAGTTCTTTTATGTGTTTTTATTTATCTATTTATGTCCTTATTATTATTATTTTTTTGAGACAGAGCCTCAAGCTGTCCCCCTGGGTAGAGTGCCGTGGCATTACAGCTCACAGCAACCTCCAACTCCTGGGCTCTAGCAAGTCTCCTACCTCCGCCTCCCAAGTAGCTGGGACCACAGGCGCCTGCCACAACGCCCGGCTATTTTTTTTTTTTTTGGTTGCAGCCGTTATTGTTGTTTGGCGGGCCGGGCTGGGGATTCGAACCCACCACCTTAGGTGTACGTGGCTGGCGCCTTAGCCGGTTGACAGAGTCTCACTATGTCACCCTCGGTAAAGTGCCATGGCATCACAGCTCACAGAAACCTCAAGCTCTTGGGTTCAAGTGATTCTCTTGCCTTAGCTGCCCAAGTATCTGGGACTACAGGCACCTGCCACAATGCCCAACTATTTTTTTTGTATTTATTGTTGTTTAGCAGACCCGGGTTGAGTTCAAACCCATCATCCTCAGTGTATGTGGCTGGCGCCGTAATCACTGTGTTATGGGCACTGAGCCATGTTTTCAATTTTATTTATAAATATTTAATTGACAAAAGGAACAGATGATATTTACTAGTCATTGTATTTAAAAGAAAGAAGATGAAAATCCTTAAGTTATATTGGGAAAATATTTGTGGGAAAAAGAATATTCAGTGTTTAAAAACTGATTTTTCTCATAATAAAATTCCTACAAAATAATCTGTGTAGGTCCTCAAAAAAAAAAAAAGAGGGTTTCAGATTTCTTATAGTAAACACTAACATGTAAATAATTTTTTCTAGATTTCTTTTAGAAAAGAATCTTTGAATGATGTTCAAAACACTTCTCCATTACAAGTAACCATTCCCTCCACACTTATTTACAAACTTTATATAATCCTAATGAACAACTGCTTATCGCTTTCTTTAAATTACTTTCATTTTCAGTATGTTTGTTCTTTCATATAAATGATAAATTTCAAGATCATTAAGACATCTATTTTGTTTGAATATCTCTATACTGCAGTGATATTCAATCATTGTGCCCAGCACTCTGGTGTGCTATGAGAGGGTTTTAGGTATGCCACAAGAATTTTTAAAGATAATTAATCAAATTATTTTTGAAAGAAGTCCAAATCACAGTAAGTATATTCTATGTTTTATTCTTTTTCTTGATCAATATAATTTAAGTGTGCCACTGAGGTTTAACTGTAGGTTCAAGTGTGCCGTGAAATAAAAGAGGTCAAAAACACTGCTATGCTGTCTGGTTTTATATTTTGCACATAGGATTTTCTCCGTGTTAACTACATAAAACTTATTTTAAATATAAAAGATATGAAAAATCCTTATTTTATAAAGAAGTATAAAGTTTCAAAATATTAACGATGTACCTATTGTACCTATTGTAGATTGAACAGTTTCAAGAAATGCAGAGAATAATGTGTCATAAAATATCAGATTGATCCAGATAAAATTGCTGTTTGATTGATCTATATAAAATCATTCATATGATTCAATTTGTAAAAAGCACCCAGCAGAGCTCCTGGCTAATATGCAGTACAATAAATATTTGTTGAATCTAATTGGGTAGAGCTGCACTCTCCCATGCAGTAGCCATTAGCCACATGTAGTTATTGTGCACTAGGAATTTGGCTAATATGACTGCAACAAGGATTTTCAAATTTTGACAGGATAATATTTTGATGTATTGGGTTAAAATATATTATTAAAATTATTCCCCCACTTCTTTTTACTTCTTTTAATGTGGCTACTTATGTAGCTGACGTATGTTTCTATTGGACAGCCCTTAGTACACAGGTTTGTGAAAATATGGAAAAAAGGGCCGAGAACAACAGAAGACTGGAGAGGAGGTCAAAATTTAATTTCAGGCGGATAAAATAGAGAAGCAACAAAGAAAACGACACATATGGAATCATATAACCTAGTTATAACACAAGAACAGATTGGGAGAAATGATTTAGGAGCAGATGACATTTTAGAAAAAACCTTTTGTTTTGTCTGGAGGGTGAATGAGGAATAACAAAGTGCAGGCCCTGGAAACCAGAAGTCTGCACAGAATGGTATTAAGGACTGAGGAAGGTTGAATAAAAATGAGGAAGAGGATGTTGAAGTGGAAACATTTGAGAGATAGGCAGCTTGTAAAATAAGCAGGATTTTTTTTACTATAGAATGAGTAGATATATGGAAAAGAGAGGATCAGAGGGAAAAAAAAATCAGGAGAATCCCAAGGTTTATAGCTTTGGAGAGGAAATAAAAAGGAAAGCTAATATGTGAGGTAGGGAATATAAGAAGGGAGCACAGACGAGGGAAATTTGGTGTTTACAATGCTTATGGGATCTCCCAATACTGGTCTATTGATAAGATGTGGGAATCACTGATTGAGCACGAGCAGTTGGAGATAATGAAAATGAGAGACATTTCAAAAGCATACGTAGACTGAAAAAAGAGAACAAAAGAAAAATCTCTGTGAAATACTAATATAAATTATCTGGTATGAGTTTTAAATATGCCTAGTGTAAGAGTTGGAGTGAAATGAACCTACCTAAACAAAACTAATATTCCTTGAATTGAAAAAAATTGAAAACTGCTTATCACTTTAATTCTTTTAAAATATATTAATGTTTGTAATATTCATAAAGTTCTTAGGTAGGTCTAGTATAGGTCAAACAACTTCTCAACTGTAGGAAACACTTGCATAATGACAGTATCTATTATAAAATGTATACACTTAAGGGACCCACACTAAAATTGTTTTTCTTTCTGTTTTAATTTAGGAACTTTGGAATTATAAACTCGTACAACTAGATGCCTGAACTTAAACTCAATTTAAGTACGGAATTAAAAGTAGTTTTTATGCTAAAAACATTTTTCTTTGAAACAGATTTGTCAGTAAACATTTTTGAATGAAATCATGTGCAGTGCCAACTGTCTATTTCTGGGATCTGAGATATGACATTTGTAATTTTTCTCATAATTAAGATAATTTAGTTGAAGAAACCAATGTAACTTTTTCTTAGAATACATAAGGAAAATCATTTCTACTTAATAGCTGGCCAGTATTTCATTCCCAACTTATTAAGTGCCTTCGGGTTACAAAATGACAGAGCAGTGGTTCTCAACCTTCCTTATGCCTCCTAATGCTGTGACCCTTTAATACAGTTCCTTATGTTACAGTGACCCCCAACCATAAAATTATTTTCATTGCTACTTCATAACTGTAATTTTGCTACTGTTATGAATTGTAATGTAAATATCTGAATTGCAGGATGTATTTTCATTGTTACAAAGGGGTCATGACCCATAGGTTGAGAACTGCTGACATAGAGAGTTCCATTTTTTATTAATGAAAAACAATGTTCCAAGTGTCTCAAGAGTAAAAAGCAGTGCTATGAATAGTTACTAGATTTAAGAAAATAAACACTTAAATTTAGAATATATTTAAACAAAGCATTCTTACATTTGTTAACCTTAAATTAGTTAAAAACCCTTAAAACTTACATTCATGATTCCTTGGAAGCTTGAACTTTTTCAACAATATCCTAACATGCACAAGTAGAAGAAAATAAAAACATTATTTTTGACATAACCTTAAAATACATTATTTTTTTAACGTTTAGAATAGGAATAGAATTATAGGAATTTCATTGCTCAAAGTGTCATGTATAAACTTAAAATTCATCAATTTTCTGTTGCAATTGCAGTTAAACTTATGTTTCCAAATTAGCATATATGAAACAAGTATTTATAATAATATGTTAATAATTTGTTGGTATGATTATAGGTAAGCAAAACAAACTGAGTTGAGTTGGGTTTAAACTGAATAGAGAGATTTTTTTTTTCATTTCTGAGGATTACTTTACAAATAGATTCTGACATTGTAGGAAAAATTTCAGATTCTATAGACATAATCTTCAGTGGAGGTAAGTCTATTTCCATCTTGAAAGATTCATAGTCAAATGTTCATTAAAAAGAAAAATTTTCTGAAACCTGACCAACATAGGCTACTATGAACACTTTCAATTCCTATGTCAGAATAAAATGAAATATTGAAAACTTTATTGGTAAGTCATTGATACTGGACAATGTGGCACCAAGACTGGCCACCTGTCCCTGGACCTGTTGCTGTTGCGGTGAATGGAGGAATTCACCAGACACTAGTGGGGGAAGACAGTGGCGCTATGCAGGTCAATTCCTCCAGTGCATCCCTGATTGGTCTATTTTCAGGACCCAAAAGCTCATTGGACAATTGCCCCTATATAAGCCCCTAAGCAGAGAGCCCAAACTCAGACCTCAGGAAAACAAGGAGGTTTGGTTCTTTGTGAGAGCTGTAACACTTGTATTATAAAACCTATCTTACTGCTGATCCTGCTCTGTAAGGAGGTTTGGCTCTTTGTGAGGGCTGTAACACTTGTTGAATAAAACCTAATAAAATCTAACCTACTGCTGATCCTGTGGTCCATCACTTCATTCATTGAATCACTGAGACCAAGAACCTGAAAGTCTGGTATCAGATTTGGCAAGCCAGCCAGGAGAAAAGACCAAGTTCCAGGAAAGACAACATCTGTGAGAAGTAATGGGACTGCTTACCTCTATCCTATTTTTCTCTATCATGATTCTACTGAAGATTGCCCACCCGCCTGAAAATATGCTTAGTGTAAATGCTGACTTCTGGGTCACTGGCAAAAGGAGCAAACTTTCTGATTCTCCTTGGTTTCAGGAAGAAGGCAAAGGGAACCTGATCCTGTCCTCTGTTTATTCCTTTTCCCTGGTCAAGAGCCAAGTATGCCCTGGAGTCTCCAGCAATGGTTCTGACCCCAGGACTTGGGAGGGCCTTCAAAAACTTGTGCTCTCTCAGTTTTTACTACCTTCTCTTCTCTTCGATGGTCCCAAATGTTTCCTAGTTATCTCTATAGATCTCTGCTGCTTCTCTCTCTCTCTCCTTGTAGTTTACATACTTTGTTTGAATGTTGGTAAAGGATTGCTTTATGTATTTAATTGGGTTTGTTACTGGTTAATTCTGGTATTTTTCAGATGTTTTAAGTGTTTCAAATGTTATAGATGTGTTGTAAGATCCTTTTTATTGCCTTGCATTGCAGAACTGAAATAGATTGGCTTTTTATGTGTCTGAGGAAAAAACTGACCTTGTTAGAGAAAGTCAGTCCCAAACTAGCGGTGAAATGACTTCCCTGCACAGTTTGTCTGGGCAACCAGCGGCCTATGAAGGGAAGCCCAGAATGACTCCCCAAGGTGGGAATGACCCTGAACTTTGGCTATTCATGACCCTGGGTATTTGATTTCTTCTGGTGTGGGGAAGTTTGGGAGAATTCTAGGTTTGTCTAGGACTTGGACTACCTGCAATAACTAGTGGTAATACAAAGAGTCTCAACAGGTCTCTCGACTCAACTCTGAGTTGTACCTAATTGAGTAGTGTTGCTAACCTTTGAAAAAAAAGGGGGGGAAGTTAAAAGACGTAGCATTTAAGCTTGTGGGGAATTTAGAAAAAGCTTACACGAATTCTATAGTGTTAAATGTGCAAATATCGCACAACCATTTTCTCCAGGATGGGGCTTATCCCCACTTTGATCGATACTCTGAGGCTAGTGGGGGAAGGGGCAGAAAGGAGGGGGCAGAATACATGTATCAGGTGGGACCAAGGCTCCCTGGACCTGATTTCTCAGAGCTGTGCTGCCAGAACGATATAAGCACAGGAGAACCAGTGGGCCCTAAGCGCTACACTGGTAAGAGTGGCTAGTCCCAGACAAACACAGGGGCTGAGGCCACTCTCCTCAGGGTTTCTTCCGCAAACATTGGAGGGACACTTCCTTTTGTTTGGTCAGAAGGCTTCTTGGGTTGGTGCGAGGATGCTGAGGAATGGGGGGTGGGATTGATTAAAACAATGAGCATTTGTTCTTTCCCACAGATGGGTAACATATTCTCTGGTCAAGGGAACACCCCACTGGGCTGTATTCTGGAGCACTGGGGCATGTTTGGTCCCCAGTTGCTGAAAAGGGAATGTATGATTTTCTTCTGCACCCAGGCCTGGCCTCAGTATCGACTCTCCACTGGTGAACAATGGCCCCCAAGGGGGTACTCTTAATTATAACACCATTTCCTAAATGGACGCATTTTGTAAACAAGAAGAAAAGTGGTCTGAGTACCCTATGTGCAAGTGTTCTTTACCCTCAGGAACAGACCCCCACAATTGTGTAAGGCCTGTCAAGAACTCTTAAGGGAGACACCATTACCACCTAGATCAAACCCACCATCTACTTCTCCCACACCCTCCTCCATGTATTCAGAAAGCCCCAGGAGAGAGGCTGTCCCAAGAGTTTTTTCTGGTCCTGCAGGGGCCCCCAGAAGGCAACCATATCCTTCTTTGTGTCCCTTAGTTGAGACTGCTAGGGGTGAAAGGGGAACTGCATGAGTATACATACCATTTTCTTTAACAGATTTAAAGCACATTAAAGTCGATTTAGGAAAATTTTCTGATGACACATAGATGTTCTCCAGAGGGTTAGGACAAAGCTTTGACCTCACTTGGAGGGACATAATGTTATTACTAGATCAGACACTAACGCTTAATGAAAAGAATGAAGTCCTGGATGAAGCAAGGAAGTGGGGTGATTTATGGTTCATGTCCGATACTGATGGTGGTATGCCTCCTGGGGAAAGGGACTGATACCCCACGGGAAGACAGGCAGCTCCCTTTCAGCATCCTGAATGGGACCCTGAAGGGGAAGGTGACTGGTCGCGTAAACATTTCCTAACACATATTCTAGAAGGTTTGCGCCAGTCCAAGAAAAAGCCCGTGAATTATACTAAGTTATCTGCTATTTGCCAGGAGCAAAATGAAAGTCCCTCTGCCTTTCTTGAGTGGCTTAGGGAGGCAATGAGAAAACACACCCAATTGACACCCGACTCCATAGAGGGCCAAAGTATTTTAAAAGATAAATTTATCACTCAAGCAGCTCCAGACATTCAAAGAAAACTCCAGAAATTGGCTCTAGGCCCTGATCATAACCTGGAGAATCTTCTTAAAATGGCCACCATGGCCTTTTATAACCTAGATCAGGAGAAAGAGGAGGAAAAAGAAAGAAGGGATCGAAAAAGAATGGCAGCTCTAGTAATGGCCCTCTGACACATGGGCACCTTTCAAGGGCAGAGGGAAGCTGGAGAGGTGAAGAACAAGTGCTTCCAATGTGGTCAGACTGGCCACATCAAAAGAAACTGCCCCCAGCAGTATCGACAGATGGGCAAGCCACCAGGCCCCTGTCCAGACTGCAAGGGTGACCACTGGAGGGTGACCTGCCCCCAGAGGTGAAGGCCTCCCGGGACAGTGGTCCCATCCACATGCAAACTGGACTGAGGGTGCCTGGGGGAGATTCTTATGGCTCTGGCTTGTGTCATCACTCTTCGGGAGCCCCGGGTTTGCCTTATAGTGGAGGGCTAGGAGATAGAATTTCTTCTGGACACTGGAGCAACCTTTTCCATACTTCTCTCTAACCATGGTCTTTTATCCTTCAAACCTGTAACTATACAGGGGGTGTCTGGAAAGCCAATTACCAAATTTTTCTCTCAGCCTTTGAGCTGCAATTGGGATGATTGGCTGTTCTGTCATGCCTTCCAAATCATGCCTGAAAGTCCTGCTCCACTTTTGGGAAGGGACATACTAACTAGACAGGAACAATCATTTATGTGAATATGGGACAGGAACCTATATTATGTCTTCCCCTATTAGAGATGGAAATTAACCCAGAAGTGTGGGCTACTGAGAGACAGGTGGGAAGAACAAGATATGCTCAACCAGCCCAAATTACATTAAAGAATCCCACCATTTATCCCAATCAAAAACAATATCCTCTAAAAACAGACATTAAGAATGGATTAACACCCATAATACAGAATCTCAAGCGACAGTACTTATTAATACCTTGCAATAGTCCATGTAATACTCCTAGGAGTGCCAAAACCAAACAGAACCTGGAGGCTAGTCCAAGACCTCCGCATTATAAACAAAGCAGTCATTCCTCTCCACCCTGTAGTTCCCAATCCATATACCTTATTGTCTCATATCCCTGAAACGGTTGCCTATTTTACAGTCTTAGACCTGAAAGATGCCTTCTTTTGCATTCCACTTCATGAAAATTCCCAATACCTTTTTGTTCTGACTCCCTCTGACTCCAACACCCAGCTTACTTGGACTGTGTTACCCCAAGGATTTAGGGACAGTCCTCACTTGTTCGGACAAGCCCTAGCCAAAGACTTGAGTCATTTTTTCATATCCTACAGGGACTCTTATTCAGTACGTAGGTGACATTCTTTTGGGAACATCAGAAGCAGAGAAATGCCACAAAGCTAAACAGGCTCTCTTAAACTATCTAGCCAATTGTGGGTACAAAGTTTCTAAGGCTAAAGTCCAATTGTGTGTCCCAGGAGTTCACTATTTGAGTCTCCAGCTTTCACAGGCGAAAAGAGCCTTGGGCACAGACAGCATAGAACCAATATTAGCTCACCCTAAACCTCAAACTCTCAGACAACTTCGAGGCTTCTTAGTGATTACAGGTTTTTGCAGACTCTGGATCCCTGGATATAGTGAAATAGCTAAACCACTTTATTCTTTAATTAAAAATGCTCAAAAAGAGGGCCTAGTCACCTTAGAATGGGAACCAGAAGCAAATAAGGCATTCCAACAATTAAAAACCGCTCTTTTATAGGCCCCGGCTTTAAGTCTTCCCACTGGACAGCAATTTAATCTGTATATTACAGAACGAACTGACATTGCTTTGCGAGTTTTGGTCCAGTTCTACAACCTGTAGCATATCTTAGTAAAGAAATTGACACTGTGGCCAAGGGATGGCCGCACCTTCTATGAATCATTGCAACTGTAGCCCTCTTGACCCCAGAAGCAACCAAACTAATTCATCTTCCCTAACCCCAACTTGGGAGGGTCCCTTTTCTGTTATCTTATTGTCTCCTACAGCTCTTAAAGTTATGAGTGTGGATTCCTGGATACATCATTCACGTGTAAAAGCCTGGAACCCTCCACCTTCTGAAGACCCTGAAGAAAGCCAACCACAGTCCACCTACTCTTAAATCTCATCAAGTCACGCCACCCATAATAAAGATGGTTCCAGTCTAACACCTGATTATCACAGATCCCTGTATCACTCTTCCTGCCAGAGAAACCCTAACTGTCCCTTCTATCATCACCCAATTCAGCAAGAAGCAGATCGAGTCTTCGCCCTTTTTCCCTAACAGCAGTTAGGGTTTCCACTCAGAGAGTGAGGAATGATACCAGACAAAGTAGCACCGAGACCGGACACCTTGTCCCTGGGACCTCTTGCTGTTGCGGTGAATGGAGGAATTCGCCAGACACAGCAGGGGAAGACACTGGTGCCCTGCCCTCCCCTGATGTGGACTTGTGGCAGGTCAATTCCTCCAGTGCATCCCTGATTGGTCTATTTTCAGGACCCGAAAGCTCATTGGACAATTGCCCCTATATAAGCCCCTAAGCAGAGAGCCCAAACTCAGACCTCCAAGAGAGAGCAGGAAAACAAGTAGGTTTGGCTCTTTGTGAGAGCTGTAACACTTAAATAAAACCTAATAAAACCTAACCTACTGTTGATCCTGGGGTCTATCGCTTCATTCATTGAATCCCTGAGACCAAGAACCTGAAAGTTCAGTATCACCATGACCATTTTAATTTATATTCCCCCAATACCAAATTTTGTTACTTTTGATGTACTCAAACCACGAAAAAGACAAAATATATTGCACATCAAGATGTTCCTTAGTGGAAGATCTTCATTAAAAAGTAACTTACCAGCATATATGCTTGCAAAGTTCTCCTCCTTTCAGAAATGTGGGACAGTTGCAAACATGAGGATTTCCTAAAAAAACCTTTAATAAGAAAAATGCACACTTTAATATAAGTCAGTTAATTTTTAGAGAGAGTAAAGCTAAGTTGACACATAATTGGTTTAAAAAAATTGTAGAGGTAATTTGGGTGATTCCAAAAGGTTAAATAAAATCTACTAGGGAATTTTAACTCTTGTTACTAGGCAGTCTTCATACTCTCTAGGCTGATTTTTCTCTTCCTTATTCTTTGCCTTGGTTAACAACTTGTATTATCAATTAAGATGGATTTTTAAGGGACCTGCACTCCGGCAGGTGAAATAAATCAACTTTTAAAAGGTAAAACAAAAAAGCCCCAAACTATAAATTTCTTACTAGAAAGAAGTCCTACTCTGGTGTGAAACTAAACTCTTTTGCAAGGCAGCTCATTTGGATTTTTATTTTTATTTTATTTTTTTACTTTTTTGGTTATATAACAAAACAATTTATTAAAATGGGTGAGAACAATATAGACCAGGTGTGATGTGGATAAATTTTTATTTCTGTGCATTTAAATTTATGAATTTACCTTCTTTAATTTTACGTAAGAGGACAAATTGTAATTATACTAGACTATGTTGGTTAAAAATTAATAAGTTAAGTGTTGTAAGCAACAAAGTTAAAAAAGGAGGGATGTTTTAAGTAAGCACAGACTAGTAAATTGTATTCAGGTCTTAAAACGCATGACTTAAAATTTTCTAAGTTAACTCCTGGGAGATAGTGTGGTGGCTGATTTTTGGGTGGTGAGGATAAACTATGTATATATTTGCTGTCTTTAATTTTTATTCATTTAGACCTTTTCAAGGTATTGCTATTTAAACCACCCTGTTAAAAGTCCTTATTATCGCTTCAGCATGACAGTAAAGGGAAGCTCATTTTATTTAGTTAGCACATATTTACAGAGTGTAAGTAGAGTGTAGTATTTTCATTTCATCTCACAGAGCTACTGACCGCTAACCACGGATCCAAGAACGTTACTGTAAACCAAATACTCATATAAAGCTTCTGGCATTTTCAAGCCTAAATATCAAAAGCCATCTTACAGGAGATGGATGCAATTTGAGGTCCTAACCTCTCAAAGCTTTTCTATTAAACAAATAATATTTCCTTCTGTAATTTGCATGTCTTTCGCTTCTGGAACACTGACCAGGATACGCCTTTGGGCTAGGGCAGCAAGTACCTGCAGGGATTGTCAGGGTGGCTAAATATACCGGGAGGGCTTCTGGGGACTTGGGTAGGCCGGGCCAGGGGCGAGGCGCAGTGGGGCGGTAGTTACTCGGAATTCTCTGTTTTCCGGTTCCTCCTCCCGCAGCAGGAAGCCGGTGGGGCCCATCTCTCGCAGCAGGTAGATGCTGCTGCTCAGCGCCTGCTCTTGTCGACAGCTGAGGATGTTGCTCAAGTGTCTTCGCCTTTCAGAGGCCTTATTGCCTCCACGAAGCATCCCAGCTAGCTGCGGGCCGAGGAGGCTGGTCACCTAGACTCTCGCAGGCACCTGTCAACGTCCAGGACAACGGCGTGCCGTCCGGTTGCCATGGTGACAGGGGTTGGGCTCTGCGGTGTCCCGGCGTGCCTTGCGCCGAGCGGAAGCCGGCGACCCAGGCGCTGGCGGGTGCGGGGTGCGCGGCTGGCGTCGGTCTCCTCCTTTCCGCGGTGATGCCTGCGAGTCCACTCAGGAGTGTTTCTGACAATTAACCCGCGGATCGGAAAGCTGGCGGCCGAAGGCATCGTTGTCAATTCTTTTGCCTTCCTTCTGCGGGTTCTTTTCAGGCAGGGATGGTGAAATCTGCATGTTAGAACCCTGGTAATGATAATTTTAATGGCAAAATTATCCTGTGGTGATTCGTCTTTAACGAAAGTCCCTAATAATTGTAGATGTTCAACCACATTCCACAGACATTTTCCAAATGCTCAGTGTGCGTACGCTGAGCGAGTTGCTGGGGAAGATGTAGGAGACAGGAGGTCTAACCCCTAGAAGCCTCGATTCTTAAATCAGGGTACACATGTGTGTAGGGAGGAGGATGGTTTTAAAGCAAAGGAATGTTTCTTAATTGTTTAAGTAGGGGTTGAGTATGGAGGCTGGTGGCACGGAATCCATTGATTCTACCTGTATATGGACCTTAAGTTTACAAATCTCTGTTCTAAAGAAAAAGATTTAAGGTATGCAATAGTCATAACTTCAGTAATGAAATTGTCCCTGAGCTTTGTTATCACTTTCTAGGGAAGAGCTGTAATGAGAAGTATGAGTCAACAATTTGAGGCATAATTATTTTAAAAAGGAGCCATATTACTGGAATCTCGCTTAAGAAATTGAAAGCGGGAGATAGCACCACTGGGGGCCTGAGAACTTTGGCTTTGGTAGAGAAGGAGAGATTTGTCCTGTTATATCATCGGAGGGAGCCACAATTAGGTTATATCAAAAGCAGGAGAACAGAGAATAGCAAAGGCCACAATATGAAAGAAGATAATGATACTGGCACTTTTCATATGTGAGATATCTGGGTAAACACATCCAACCCTAGTTCTAAGGTTTTAATTTACTAAATTTTATTTCTACTCTCCTATGCTTGTTAACAATTAAAATACATACTACCATATTTCCAACATTAGCATTAATTTAATGGTGCTAGATGTTAAAGTAAAACATAATGTATTAGGGAAAAAACTTTGACACGGAGAGCAAAAGAAACTATAAATCGAATGAACTCATGTATTAATACTTAAATGATTTTAAAAACTTTAATGAGCAACCCTTTTTTTTTGTATAACAGAATGATTTGGGTTTCAGAATGAAGGTGTTTTATTCATTTCTCTCTCTCCACGTGTATGTGTAATAAAAATGGTTATTAAATAATTTTGGAAAAAACAGTAAATAATTGTCAAAGTCATGTTTTATTTATAATTAGTGATACTTTGTGAGTAAGGGATAAACATTTTTAAAAAGTTACATGCTTAAGACACACTAGTCATTATGTCATTAGAATATAGGTTCATAAATACATTTGGGGGATGGTAAAAGTAACAGTATTCATGCTTTCATGAAGTTAAAAAGAGAAAGCACAGATTGCTAGACAGAACTTCAGTTTAGCTGTAAGACATTTGTTTTTGTATCTGTCAGTTAAGACTTCAAAAACATTTTTATAGCCGGGTGACTATCCCATATGCTTGCTAAATATCTTAAGAATGTGTGACAGGGGTAATATTTTGCAAATATTAAGTTGGAGAATTTTAATTATTCCCTGAAATTAAGTGTTCCCTTCCAAGGTACATTTTGTGGCATATTGTCCCTAGTAAGAGGGGAATGGTTACTGCTAGAAACAAAGATATCTGAGTGTCATGGATTAACAAATGTTAGTTTCAGCTCGGCACCTGTGGCTCAAGCGGCTAAGCGGTGTGGCTCACATACACCTAAGGTGGCAGGTTCGAATCCCCAGCCCCGGCCCGCCAAACAACAATGATGGCTGCAACCCAAAAAAGGCTGGGTGTTGTGGCGGGCGCCTGTAGTCCCAGCTACTTGGGAGGCTGAGGCAGGAGACTCGCTTGAGCCCGGGAGTTGGAGGTTGCTGTGAACGTGATGCCATGGCACTCTACCCAGGGGGATAGCTTGAGGTTCCGTCTCAAAAAAAAAAAAAATTGTTAGTTTCATGATTTTTTAATCTTTCTCTTAAAACTATTGTAATGAAAGACAAGTATTAATAAATTACAGTTGCTCCAGTTTAAGTTATAGAAAGCAGAACCTACAGTATTAACCATGGAATTGTATGGAAGAGATGGCTCTAGGTCAGTGATTTTCAACCCACGTTCCATGAGAGGATAAAGATATGCTTCGAAAATTTTAAACATCATTGATAAAACTGTTTTCAAAAGAATTTCAGAGTACAGTAAGTGTTTTTTAATCTTTTTGATTAACACAATTTAAGTGTGCCATAGAAGTTTAACTATAACTGAGATAAAAAAGGTTAAAAAACACAGCTATAGGTAGTGGTAAGAAGAGTGACACTGTCAATGGGAGAAGCAAGCTGCTAGTCTTAGCATGAGTGTGTTGGGGTGACGTGAAGTGATGCACTGAACATAGATGAGTTTGGGATAACAGAATACCTGGGACAGGTGTGTGTACGGAACATACTTTTGTAATGATTCTAGGGAGGTGCAGGGTGCTAGGAAACTTCAGATTTTGCTGTGTGTAACACATGGTGGGTGAGCAATATGCAGAGGTGCCAGTTGAAGAAAGGTAAGGGACCTGGTTCTCAAGAATTAAGAGCATGCCATGAATTCAGGAGTTTGGGCAGTTGTGGCATACAATTAGCACATACAGATAGCGTAATCACGTTGACCAACCTCCTCCCTAAAGTTTTCCACTACTTTCCACTAGATTACACTGAAACAAAAGTGTAAACAAAAGGTGGCAGTTTTTAAAGTAATCTAGTTCAATCTCTATCCCATATTGCAAGAGTCTTTAATCAAATCTGCTTTTCCTGTTTAATTCCATCTAGTGCATTTTTTTCTTTGACAATAAACAAGGCTCTTCTAAGAAGACTATTTAGTTATGAAATCAGACTAAATTATATTTCACTAGGTTTTTTTTCTTGTGATCAAGGTGAGAGCTCCAAAGGTGATAAAATATATTTCAATTTTTTTGTACATACAAGTTTGGAACCCACTATGGGTGTGATTGAGATTTCTAGTTTAAGATGAAAGACTAAGTAGATAATGTCAGTTTCTCTTCCATCTGAAGAGCAGAATAATTAGAATATTAAAAATGTTTCAATCTCTTACAATGAAGAAAACTAGAGAGGGCTGAAGTAGGCAGAATTCTGAAAATGCCCTAATGATCCCTGCCTTTTATAAGTCCTCCTGTGAATATGTAGTGTTATATGGTGAAAGAAATTTTTAAATGTAATTAAGGTAACTAATCAGTTGACATTGGACTAATTAAAAGGTTGGCTTAATGTAATTTTAGGAGCCTTTTCAAGGCAATTTTCTCTGGCAGGTGGCAGAAGTCATAATGGAAGTTTTTTTTTTGGCTGGCTTTGAAGATGGAAGGGACTATGTGACAAGCATTTCTGTAAAAAGAGAGTGGCCTAGGGCTGACCACCAGCAAGAAAATGGGGTCCTTAGATCCATAGCAGGAAGGAACTGATTTTTGCCAGCAGCTTGAATGGGCTTATAAGCAGACTCTTCCCTAGATAAGAGCACATCCTGGCTGACACGTTGATTTCAACTTTGTGAGACACTTAGCTCAGAACTCAGCTAAGTTTGCCTGGACTTCTGACCTACTGACTTGTTAGTTGGTAAGTGGATATTGGTTTAAGTCATTTAGTTTGTGATAATTTCTTATGCGGCAGTAGAAATTGAATGTGAGGCCATTGACTAGTTATAAAATCAGACTAAATTACATTTCACCAAGTTTTTTTTTTTCCCTTGTGATGAAAGTGAGTGAAATCTACCAACTTTGCCTGGACTTGTGACCTACTGACTTTTTAGCTAGTAAATGGGTATTGGTTTACATCACTTAGATTGTGGTAATTTTTTTTATTAAATCATAGCTGATTTGCAAATCAATGCAATCATGGGGTACAGTGTGGTGTTTTCATATACAATTTGAAATATTCTTATCAAACTGGTGAACGTAGCCTTCATGTCATTTTCTTATTGAGTTAAGACATTCATACTCTGCTTTTAGAAAGATTCACTTGTACCCTTGTAAGATAAATCATAGAGGTGACCCCACCAATCACCCTTCCTCCACCCATCCACCTCCCTCCCCTAGTTTGTGGTAATTTCTTATGCAGCAATAG